>AIHY01000404.1:0-22198 GCA_000331125.1 Phytomonas serpens 9T
GGGGGGCTTGACTATTGGGGTTTGTCACAGCCCTTTACATTTCTCCTAGGTGTTCCTTGACACTGGGGTTATTAATAAGAAGGGAAGCGAGCGGATAACGAAAATGTCTATAGTGCCCAAGGCTCACAAGCTATCGTGATGTTTGCCACAAATCTAATGGGGTGCTTATCACGCCTTTAGGGTTCAATGCTGAGTCCGATGGCCTAATTAAACTGATTTCTTCTTAGGGTGTCTTTTTTTTCCCCATATCTACAGTGCAGTAATTTCGGTACTATCCCAAAATATAGATGAGGGAATCACTTGGATACATGTAGGGTGCAAAACTATACGTAGAGGATGATGGCATAAATATCGTGCGGCACTCATTCCATTTATGTCAATGATGATCGCAAAAATCGCCTTTCGTTAATGCAGTTATAATGGATGACTCCGCGAAAAGCCCAAATTTCTGCCATCCTACATTCATCACTTTCCTCATTCCCATACACGACGTCTTGTGATGTTGAACTTTTAGGAAATTAAAAGCGGGCAGAAATATAGCCCCTAGTGTGAGTAACACGTATTTTTCCAGGAGATTGTACAGAGGTGGACCACTTTTGGTGTGCAATAGCAAGATAAAATGTCTCTCTATGCTGCATTGTTGGTAAACAAAAGGTTCGGATGGAAAGACAATATTGTATCGGCACATGTTAACAACGTTTTGAATACGCTTTTCGGGTAGACATTCCTCTCGCAGATGTCAAGCATTCTTCGCTAAAGGGTATCATTCCCTTTATTCTTGCAATCGTTCCCCCCTTGTGATGCGTAATAGGGAGGAAGAGTAATGCTGATATTATGATGATGATTCTATAATGCAAAGTAATGCTACCTAAGTATTAAAGCCAATTTACACAAGTAGTATTTGTCTTGGATAATCTACCTAGTTTGATCATTAAAAAGGGGGTAGAGGATTGGGTTATTTATTTTACGGTCATTGCTTCAATGCGATTAAAAAAATCTTTTTTTCTACCTTGTTACGTGATTCATATAAAAGGAATTTTCTCTATTATAGATAACCGGCATTCTCGAATAGATAATTGCATAACAAAAGTGCTTTGCATATTCGTGAAGGAATTTGAATACATAAAATAACTTCTTAAACATTTTCTTTACAAGTTTTTCGGCGTGCGTGGCAATATCATAATTGATAAATCAACTTTTTGCATGGTACGATATCAGTGTAACATATTTAAATAGTTCCAAAGTATTACTAGTGTTTTCACTTTTAAATCCACTTTTTTATTTCTGGCATTTTGCTTACTTGTTGTATATCCATTTGGATGGGTGCCTTACCAAGTCGTGAAACCCATCAGAGAGGCCTCTATAGTCACCGTCATGGTCGTAATCGCCGTAGCGAGATTATTCTCATCCCATTAACATCTACCTTCTTTCCGAGCCCTGATTGCCCTCTCTTTCAACATCTTTACAATGCGCGTAACCGTCGAACGGCAAAGTATTACCTGCGAGCACCACGCCCTGTCGAAACATCGATAGAGAGCGACTACTACTGTAATACGGTTCGAGTAAACGATCCCAATGAGTTTAATAAATTCAACCAAGAGCGACTAGAAACAGAGAAACTACAAAAAAAAAGAGAATCCGAGTCCTATCATGCGCCATCTGGAGGCTTGAATTTCGGACCCCATACATCAAATCTTCTTGGTACGGTAGCAAACGAGGGTGGGAGTCATGTTGGTTGCTGCATGGGGGGAGGGGGGAGAACAAAGGAAAGTATGGCTCGGGACTATGACTTTCAGAGCTATTCCGATACCCTGGAGGGTCTTTACCACGTGCTTGTTCGTGAGACGGATCTCTGCGTTGTCGATACAGATCAGGAGCTGCGGGATGCGTACGCCGAGCAGGTACGGCAACAGCGGATGGAACTGGAGAGGCTCCAAAGCAAGAGTCATCATAAAACTTCTGTTGGCATCCCCTCATGTACAGTGAATAAACCATCGGTTAACATTTCCTCGGCGAATAGCACGAAGAATCATTCACCCCAACCCCAACCATTACATCCTCCCATGCAGGAAAACTTGAATTCAAAATATGCGGGCCCTTCTGGTGGTTCAATGCAGTCGCAGGAAATAAAATCAGGTCCAGAGCCCTCCATGCCACTGCCACCATTCGTGCCAAATGTGTCGTTATCCGGCATTGAGGACATTTCATTTGATGCATTTACGTCCGGCTACGTATCGGCCATGCGCTATATGAAAGGAAAACGTAAACACACATGCAGTCGTGCAGTCGACGACAACTTCGCCGGTGGGAGTGGCACCTTTGCGGCTAGTGATACTAAGTCGACGGGTAGCGTTCGCCATGACGGAACAGATAAAATCACTCCATTGACTGAGCATTCGGAGCAGCGCAAATACGTCAAGCACGTCACTTCGCCCTCAGCGTACTACACTCGCCCCATTCCATGTGTGATCGCATCGCGCTACGTCGAAAAGAAGCCTCCCTCGCCGGACGACCCGTTCTGTGTGATGTTTGAAGGGTTTTACGTTAAAATCATGGGTATGTTTGGGCTTTTCCCGGCCACCGTTCCGATGCGCTACCAGACAGTCTCGGGCGAGCCCAACGGGGCCGCGGTAAACCCAAGCCTTGGCAAGGGGAATGATTTCCACTCCGAGTCGTCGGCAGGGCACGAACCATCGCGACGTTACTACCGCACTGCTGTGCGAAAGGAAGGTCATCCGAACTCCGACGACGAGATCGACGATGAGATCGAGATCGGACAGCACCTACTCAAGGGCACCATGTTTGTCGACAAGGATGTCGGGGATCAAATACTGGGCAATATGGTCATGCTTGCGGCTCACATGTACGTCCGGCAGTGTATTGAGGCACGCATTCAACCCCAGTACATTCCCATGCTGCCCTTTTTTATGCGTTTCCCCCTTTCCAACATCCCGATGCTGCAGTTTGTACGAGAGTTCCGTCTCCGGCTTCGCACGCTATTGGAGGCGGGGACCGCGAAATCGGGTCTCAAATCCATGCACGCCGGTCTGAGCGGCGTTAACGCCGAGGATATTGTTGAGGAACATAACCCACAGCAGCTCCGGAGTGAGGCGGAGGGCTACGTCTTAGAGGACGATATCCCCGACATCGCATCTCCCTATGAACTCTTCATGGATACACCGGTGCACCAAGAGTTCATGGCCGTCCTGAGACGCCCCACTTCGAACACCAACCCCATGGGCCGCATTCCCATAATGATGCTCTCCGGGTTCAACGTGCAGCACGCGCCGCTGCGGCATCCCGCCCTGAACATGTCCAAGCGGTCTCGCCAGTCGGGGCAAGAGCAGCCGCCCTCCCCCGCGCACACGCTTTTCCCACCCTCAGGGCCTGCCAAGAAGGCGCAGTGGGTTAGCCCCCTGCGGCCCCCACTGTCCACGCCCATTGCGGATCCCAGCTCCTACGCGCAGACGTCCATACTCCCTACACCGCCAGACGAGTTGGACGTGGATGCAGAGGCATATAAAATGGCGTTGTTGATGCGCCGGAAAAAGCGCTTCCGGCTGTGGGTGGAAGACGGGTACATGTGCCTCTGGGCGAGCCCGGCCTACGCGCGACGGGCCTGCATTCTGCTCGCGCAGCAGCTCAACACAACGGTTGATGGAACGGCCCTTCCGGCGATGCGTTCGTGGCGGTACCGCGGACTTCTGCATGCCGGCGCCGTCGTCCCGAAGCCGGAGCTGAGCAATGACGTCATGATCGTTGCCGAGGACATCCCGTTGGCCGGCCTCTGGCAAGGGGATGTCCTGCGTTGTTGCACCGCCGAGGAGCTTCTTGAGTCTCAGAAAAACCAGCCACTGACCCTTCCAGGCCGCCGGACAACGGTGCAGTCCGGAGGCATCAGCACCAGCGCACCGGCCTCTGGCATGTCCGGGGTTGCTGGCAATCCTATTGACTCCATCAATACTAATGAGCACTCAACGGATGGCATCCTCGGGAGCCCTGATACGAGCCAATCCGGGCAGGCGTCTCCACAAGGGTTTACGCCGGCCTCACCGGGCTCTTTCTGGGTCCGTGGATCAGGTGGTCTGGACGACAGCTACACCGATATCACGGAGCCGAACCTCGTGATGAGCCCAAAGATGGATAAGCAGCTTCAGCAGGCAATCTATCAACGCGCCAAAAAGCTCGATGCCGCAGCGGCAGCTATGAGCAGGACTTACCCTTGTTTCTCTGTAGAAGGAAACTCTGTGGCAGCTTCACTGGCGGTCCCTAATCCCTATGGCGATGTTATGAACATTGACTATCGTGAAGGGACACTCAAGGTTGAGGAGGTGATCCTTTCGTGGATGCGTGCTGTGTACTTACAGACTCGCAAGGTTCGCGAAGATGAGTATGGGTGGCTGTGCGACCCTAGTGGCCGTCTCATGCGCCTTGATCGATATACCTTTTTCCGCTTCGAGCACGACGGAATGCGTTTCTTTATCGGTGCCACGACACGATTTATTGGGCAGCAGCATCGAATTGAGAAGATGCTAGGGGAGTTGAACGCCATGGAGAAGCGGGAGCAATGCAAGTCATCGACTGACAAGGATAAAGCAGTTTCAGGCAGCAGCGTCGAAGCCTCAGTGAGTCTGGACAGTACGGATTACTTAATTAAGAAACACCGCTGCTGCCGTAAGCTCCCTAGATCTGAAAAGCCTTTCGCAACCCGGGGGATGGCCATTGATGGCTCGCAAACATTTTTAGAAATAGTGGATGATGATGATGAAGATATGTTTCGCCTCGAGCGCACTGGTTACGACGAGTACCTTGTTTCAGATGATTAGGTGCACATGATGTGGTAAGAAGGGATGGTGCGCGTGGGTGGGCCCTCCTCCTCTTTACCTCTTTGAATATCAAAATAATGAAGATGCAGTGGCATTCGAGGACTAGGAAAATGAGCTCCACTGCGTGATAAACTTGACTGTAGGTAGCCGTTGAGCTTGTCTTGTCGACGCATTTTTTGCCCCTTATATGCCCTAGTTTCATCTGTGATGGGTATATTTATGTTTCCCTTCTGCTTTGCTATTTCCTTTTTCATTATCATCCTATTTTTCGCATTATTTAGATCGTACTGTTTTTTTTTTGAAATGCTTTCCTTATATATGTGTTTGATTTATATTGTTCAGTTAATACGCCTCATAGAAAGGGGAAGCTTTATCATAAGTAAGAGTTCCACTGCATAAACGTAGATGTCATCCTCTTTATGTGCATAGTGGGGAATAATTAATATTTATCTTGAAGCTAGGCCGCAAATTGATCAATGAAATAAAACATTATCTTGGTAATTATAAACTCGCATGAGGTAAAAGAAAAAAACGCCAGCGTTTAATTGTCTCCAGAAATGCGGATATTGGGGATCTTCTTGAACGTTTCAATTACTCCATACAGCCTTATTTTTGAAATGCTTTTTACTCGTCATTTTTGGAAACGTTAAGAGATTTACCCTTTTTGCATATTTCAATCTGCGGTAGTAAGTGAATGAAAACTACAATTAACTATATCCAGATCGATTTTCGCTTATTTGGTAAGGGCACGTGTGTGGAAGCAAGAATCTTTTTCCTTGATTTTAAAAATGTACGCTTGCAAGGTTTTTTTTTCTACACTTTGAAAATTTGTATTAGACATAGAAATAAACTTCTGTTTTCACCTTCTTCGCATTATTAGAAACTAGTTGAATATCATCATTGTCACATAATAAGGAATCACTATTATATTGCAATACTTAGTATATCCCTCTGTACTCTAATGCCGCACCAGCTCCAGTCCACAGGCCAGATTAGCTGTCAGGGATGCTACGTCACCTTAGCCTACCCTATTGGCGCCCCCTCCGTCCGCTGCCCGATGTGCTCCACCGTTACCACCGTCCATCAGTTCAGCGTAACTTGCGTTTGCTGCCGCTGTGTGTTGATCCTACCGCAAAACACAAGCCTCGCGATGTGCCCTCGATGCCGGACGGTAATGTCGATCCCCGCAAGCATCCGTGAGGGCGGCGACGACCCCCGCGCACCCCCCCGTCAGTGTGTGTACATCGACAAGCCCCCCACTATTGATGCTTCTGGCAAGAAGGTCACCCATCTCGCCGTCGGTACCAAGCTTGACGATGATGTCCCAAAAGAATCCAAGAAATGAAAGGAAGGGCGGGGGAATCGGACAGTTTCAGAAAACAGTTGAATAGGAACCAAAAGAACTGAAGAAAAGGGAATGCAGTAAAGGATTGTGTCGCATGGATTTATGTACGGCACTAATGTCTTGTTCTCCTTTCTCAGTTGTATGTAATAGTGCATATTCGCACATGTTCATCGGTATCATGAATATATTGTAGAGGCTTCGTGTATGGAATCTATTTTTTGGCGTCGAGGGGGGGAAATTTGAGTAAGTGCTTCATGCCGACCAAATTTTCTTTATTGTACTTTTCCTATTACTAGGGTTCTTTTGTTTGAGGGGATGGATAGACAAGCCTAATATCCGTTCATCCCTTTTATTTTTAGAGGTTCATTTTTGAATCACCATTCCCTTTTTGCTGGCGTATAGTGTAACTTTTTATTTGAGTCTTGTCGATGATGGCTATATCACCATTGCTGTTAGTCGTTATTTTGCTGTGAACGTTTTGCGATATTGATGCTTTTTATATTGAAAGAGCCGTTTTTCTGTGGGCTAATTTTTCCCGATCTTGCAGTATATTACCTATACCTATGAGAAATTACTGTAAACTTTTATACATTTTACTATCACTACACACTATTGAACATCGTAAGTAAATATTCATAGAAAGTTGTGAGGGATGAGAGGGAAAAACAAAAGCCCATATCTCATGCCACAAAGGTTAGCAAACTGATGTGAACTGATTTCTAAGCCTTCTTACTTGCTAAGCAGTCAAAATTCGTAAAGTTTTTGAAGCTTATTTTCCACGCTTTCACTCACATGAGATTTTATCCAAACATCATTAAGATATAATAAACACAACAGGGAACAATTCTCCTTTGAAGCTCTTCTACCACGCTAAAACGCATAAGGCTATATGTCGGGCCCTCTCACAGGGACAGAGGTAACAAATTTTACGTCGTTTTATTCTGCTTCCTTAAAGAGGTATGCTGCAAGACGCACGTAAGGGGAAGAGAAAGGGTGTATGGGTATGAAGTGCCACCCCGCTCTCCTATTACTAATTGACTATACTATAGTATGACCGCACGCCTTCCATTTTTGGTCTTGGATGAAATTCCAGTATGTCATTAATTTTATTCTCTGCGCGATTCTGCAATGAAAACTCACTCTCGAGCTCATACTTCGAGTGTATAGATATCTGAAATAAAAAGAGTTGTGTTAAGAGAAATGCTTCTCTCTTCAGCTGAAAGCCTTGTGGTATTCATTCGCTTCACGCTTTTTAGTTGTTGATGACTCTCTAGAAATGTGTTAACTCGATTGAAAGCTACAGATTTCAGTTTTTTTTTCTGCGTGACAAACTGTATATCGCTCTAACAGTGCATGGTATCTTGCACTGTATTCATTGTATAAATGTCTATAAGAAAATTGTATATTTTTCCGTGTCTAATATAATTCATTGATTCTATTTCATGTTTAGCATTCATGATTTTTAAAAAATATTTCATATTAATTAAGAGTTTGTGCATCGATATATGCATGCACTAGCCTACTGTCATTTTTGTTATCCCTCCGTAATCCCCATCGTTGTCATCTTCTTCCCACCGATGTCATAAATTAGTTGTGTGATGCACTGTGCAACAGCGGCTATGTCAGGATAGGTGGAGGGAGAGCTACAGTGAAACAAGAAAAGCAAAAAAAAAGCTCTTTCTTACTCAGTACTTATAGCTGGAATGCCAGACGCATTATGATATGTTCCTATGTATTCTGCTTCCTTCTCTTATTTATAAAATCTTATGCAATAACTTAAACGTATTTTGTTTTAATGGATTTATATTACCATTTCTTAGATATTCTCTTTTTTATCCTTTTCTTTAGTTTTTCACCACTTCAATAAAGCACCTTCAAGTAGACTGGCATAACTACGGAGAAGAATTAAAAAGGTATACAAAGCGGGGGCAAGTTTTCAGAACGCAAATCACTTTACACACAGGAAAAGGAGTTCCATCCTTTTCAATCTCCACGACACAATCACTCAGCTATTAATGATAGCACCGTTATTTGCCTCGATAAACATACGTGTGCTAGAATCCTTGTTTACTTATTCAGGGCAGGATACCTATCCCTGTTAATTCGTCAATATACGGAACTCTATCTAGATCTATCACGTTTTCCACATTTAGAGGGGAACTACTTTCTATCACTTTGAGAGCCAGAAAAACACGATGCAGGAGAATATACACCCAGGGCTCGACCCCGACACCTCTAGTAATTCCGCACGCAAGACGGGCTCGGGGAGTGATAACTCCCTATCCCTGACGACCCCTGCGAAGGGGATGTCGCCAATGCGTGAGGCCACCATGGACGCCTTGCTGAAGGTGGCATCATTCCCTGTCGGCGTCCTCGTCGACAACGGCTCTGTGGCCGAGCAGATGTCCTACCACTCCTTCCAGACAGCGTCCTCCGACGACGTCTCGTACAGCCGCCCGATCTCAGCGGGCGCCACGCCGAGCTGCCCTTCTCCCGTTGCAGCCACCCCAAAGGCGGTGTTCGACGTCGGACAGGTCCTCGCACCGATGGAGGCTCTGCCCGTCGTGGCAGCCCTGTCGGCGTGCGAGCGAGAGCGGGTTCCGACGCCGGTGCTCTCGAGAAGTACCTCCAAAACTCCATCGAACGTGCACACTTTCACCTCTGCAAAGCTCTCCCAGGCCTCAAAGGTGCCGTCGCGTCGCCCAGTAGATTCAGGTTCGTTTAAACTCGCTAACACTTCGAATCTCTCCGTAGCCCATAAGATGAAGCTAGAGAGCTCTGACAAGTCAATTCATCTACCTCCCCTGGATCACTCAGAGGACGCAACGCCAGCAGGAGAGATAGATGTTCATTCCGGCAATTTTCTGTTAAACGGCAACAGTAAAGTTAAGTTGGATGGAAACGGTGCGGGTGGGATCCCGGTACCACACTCACGGGTTACCTTAAAGGTTACCATCACAAACATTTATGATGAAGCCCCACCCTCACTTCTACTCCCAGCCTCTTCCTCAGCAACTGGTACACGACGGTGCACCGCCGGTGCGATGCTCATGGGAAGTGTGGCGCTCTTTCTCAGGCCCCTATTCTGGGTTTACCATATTCTGAGGTGGATAGTGTGGATATTCTTTTGGGGGATGACGTGGGCGCTGTTGTTTCTGATACTGGCAGCCTTTTTCGACGTCTCTAAATCTCAATATGGTACTAACAGGGAAGTATATATGCAGGCCAAGTCAACAAAAGTAGCGATGTACACATGAAGTGTGTCAATATGATTCGAAACCTAAGAGTGTGTATGCACTGTTTTGTGCAAGTATGGTTGAGAATTCAAGACATCCAAAGTCATAAACAAGCGAAACGATAACACTCCCCTATTCCACTTAAGGAACAGCATTTCTTTCGCAGTAGCAATCACCGGTTTAAATGCCTATTTGCATATGAAAATTACACATATATTATTCACATGTACTCCTTCGTTATCACGCGCTGTATTATTTTTTTTGCTTTTGGTATGACATATTTCTAAGAACAACGCTGAAGCACCCACGCATTTTAGAGTCTCGTTCAGTAACTCCGAAACAGGCACAATAGCGGACCGATTCTCGATACAGAATGACTTCGAATATTTCGCTTCAACCTACATTAATACATTCGTAGCATCTTTGTGTGTGTATGGTGTACGCATTTGAATGAATGAGATGCAATACATCGAAAAGCGCTGCCTATCAACAGCAACAGCCTGTTTTATCATGTCTTGCGGAATAGTGCGTTTCATTTGAGTTTTTTTGTGTGTGCTGGTTCACACTCCAATTTAATCTTTTATAGGTAAAAATTACAGTATTATGGAAAACATTGCTTACTTGATAGTGAGTGGGATTGTGGAAAAATGGTATATGGGGAGATCACTGTTGTGTTTAGCAACGACCCGCCGCCTACAAGATGGCGGTGAATGAAACCTGCCACGTTATAAATGTTGCTCTCAAAGAATGTTCTCTACTAACTACTGCGGTAAGAGCCCTGCTAATTCTGCTCCTCAAGGTCTTGTAGATGAATGTGCTGAAAATGTAATTCTTATCAACCTTTTGAAGGTTGCGTTATTATTATAACGCTTAACTTCCCTTCGTTGATCGTTATACTACTGGATTTTTCAATTGGCTCGTATTCTGTACTTTGTTTATTGATTTCTTCAATATATAGAATTGCTATCACATACACACTATTAATACAAATATACATGTATATATATGTGTGTGTCTGCATTAGTTTTCGATTTAAAAGGTGATCAATCATACATAAACCCAAATCGAAAACCTTTTTACTTGTTGTAGGGGACAGAACTTCATAATTTATTGTGCCATTCATTGTGCTGCATTAACGGCTGGCTAGGGAACCTTCCATCAGTTCAACATGCGCATGTCGAATTGATCTGTCTGAGGAAGCGACAAAATCTTCATGTATCCCCACACCAACATCGAGGCGTTCTGTTTCCGAGGCGCCTTCTGTTTTGAAGACAATAATCGATCCATCTTTATTTTGGAAAAGAATAGTGAAAGGAAATGCGACCGCTGTCGAATGTTATATCATCAAGCTAAAGTTAGAAGAAGATATAGTGTCACGGTATCGCCGCCAGCTTGTCCAGAAAAAAGGCGGAGTCTAGCGGAATCTACAGTAAGAGTTTCATCCGATTGCTCCTACTTCTGCACGCAGAACTTCAGAGAAGACTGTCCTGGGGCAACCAGAAGCCACACCCAGCCGAAAATCAGAAGAGTTGGGTGCTAAGAAAGGATGATCCTGCCTCGCTAAGGCGCCGAAACGGGAACTGAGCAATGTCACTGCTCGGAACAGCGCAGTTGTTGTTTAGACGCAGCGCTCTCAACAAGAAGCTAGCGAGTTGACTGCAGTGGGGTGTAAAGCTCTGCGCCGCTGCTAGAGGAGGTTGTAGCGGTAAAAAGCTCACTAACTGTCAGGTACCAAGGCTCTTTGGGGGCAAATTCGTGAGCTCAAGGGCTCCATACGTCAACAATGCGAGCAGACCGAGGCGGAGGACGCAGTACAGCAGGCTGCCCATAGATTTCTCGACTAGCCCCTCAACGATGAAGATAATGCGAAGGGTGGGGTTGTTACATGTAAATGTTACACAAAAAATGTGGTATCGTGCTACCTCTCGAGGAGACCTTGTGTAAAATGAGACTTACTGTCTATACATGAATAGTATGAACTGGATATGATTATTTTTTCGTCATTTTCAGATGCGTATAATAAACGCATTTTATTTCTTCTCCAATGCAACTATTTTGAATCTTCTTTTTTCACCATGGTGTATTGTTCTTTTGATGCTGCTGAATATCCAACTGGAAAGTAATCTAAAGATTCAACCATGACACGGTGGATTTTCACTGCTACAGAGGACTAGGGCAGCCTAATAAGCTCTCCTTGTGTGTTAGGTGAAAAAGTACCCACCACTTCTGAATGCATGACTCACGGTAAAGCATACTTTTTCTCTCTTTATCTCTATATATTGAATGACTTATTCAAATTTACAAAAGAAGTGGTAACATATTCATAATATTTTTTTTGAAGACTAACTTTCCAGCCATCTAAAAAAAAATTCCTATTTTTTACTTTTAAGCTCTTGTTATTGATCCCTCCGTGGAGAACTAACTTAACATCTCGAACTGTGTGTGTACTGTAGACAGACAGAAGGTAAAGCTTCTTCGAATTCATAGCAAAGGGACTTATCGTGATTTGTTGCACCAGTTTTTACTCGGATTATAATTAAAAACCCAACCAATCGCTTATTTACACAATGACGGACTTTACGAACGGTAACGCAGATCTATACTCCAA
This sequence comes from Phytomonas serpens 9T, assembly GCA_000331125.1. NCBI lineage: Eukaryota > Euglenozoa > Kinetoplastea > Trypanosomatida > Trypanosomatidae > Phytomonas > Phytomonas serpens. The sequence continues at coordinate 12,016 of AIHY01000404.1, forward strand.
CGTCTGGTCAGCACCACAGCCAAGGGAGGTGCTTACGCCTTTAAAAGCAGATCCTGTTCAACCCTTTCCACTGTTATCGGAGCATCACTATTGGGTACCGATGACGATGCCAATTCCAACACCTGTCATGATGACCAACGCCACTGCTAGTGTCGGGCCGCAGGTACTTTCACAAGGATTGTGCATGGATCCTACACTGCTGATGTCCATCCCCATGGGACTTTTTTCGCAGATGCCACCATCCCAAAGTAGGCTGCCGGCCTACTCCCACACACCACCGCAAGCCTCACAGCTTTCGCGAATCCTTGGTCCCACTGAATCCTCGGTGGAGTCCTGTGCATCATTGGTACCTCCCCAGTGCCACATCGATATCAGCCCCAGCGACGGGAACACGCCCATATCGGAACCTCTAATGGCATGCCCGCGCTCCGTGCGCAAGAATGGTCTTCTCTACACCACGAACACGCAGTACGAAGGGCGGGTGAAGCGTTACAGCCATCTACGCGGCTTCGGCTTCCTGACGGCAACACACCGACTGACACCTCTGAACGCGGAAGACGTTCCCAGTCTCGAGCAACGCGAGGACACCTGGCAGGACGCCGTGGACTCTCCTCCCACGGACCCTACTGAAGAAGTAGCTGAGATTGATGGCGTGCGCTACCTGCGCAAGCCTGTCCGCATTGGAGACATTTTTGTACACCATCAAAAAATACGCATCCCGTTGGGTATGGATAGGTCGAATGGGCTCTCGCAGGACTTCACAGTCGGCGCATGTGTGTATTTCCGTGCCGATAAGTGCGCATACCCGGGTAGCCTTCAGGCAATCGACGTCCGACTTCTACTGCGGCAGGGTCGCGTATTGGAGGGGGGGGCCACCCCACACTCCTCCAGGCAGAACTCCTCGCCGATCGGTCACAACCTTTGTTTCCGCCCCACTTCGCTCACCCCGCGCCGTCCTGAGAGCAACTGCTCCTGGGAGAGCTCAGAGCTGGAGTTCCTGTCTAAGCATTCACTGCCCTCCGGCCAATCTAACGGCAGCAGGTCGATCTCAAAGCTTTCCACCCTCGGGGATAGCGACGGAGTTGGTCATCGCGTGGCTGGTGCGATAGGTATCTCAGACATGCTTTTACCGACAAAGTCAGAGAGAATTAGCGATGAGAGGAGTTCCCTCACAGTGTCATCAAATACTTGTAATACGGACTTCACAAGCCTCCTCACGTCAAAAGAGCCAAATTCATATATTTTTAATCGGGTCGCATGATGACAGACTGTTTGAGACTAATGCCGATGAACTGTAGCTCGTACGCACGGATAAAGTCTATTCTCATGCGCAATGTTCAAGGAAAAGTAAAAATAAAAGCTATGATGCATAAAGGGTACAATGGTATTTGCTAATGCACACCACTCTGAGATAATCTTGTGGGCATTGTAACGAAGAGGATCAGGAAACATCACTAACAATGGATCACAATAAAAAGTGAATGTAATGACCCGAAATAAGGAAAGATATTTACTCGAAGTGGCAATGCTGACAATAAGGTCGAGTGCACACACAGAATGGGTTGGGCTGCTCCTATTTAAAAAAGTAAGGTTCTTCACAATAGTGAATAAGTGAATTCTATTTTTACAAATTTACACTCCCATGCTGATATATAAAAAGTCTTTCTTTTGTCTTGGCATTATCTTTAAATACAATCTTGCCTCATGCACAGTTGCATGCATGTTTATGTATATACAAATACCACGCTGGGTTAATTTCTTCCTATTTATCATCTGGTTTTATTTTTTCTTCCTTCTTTTGAGGAGAGCATTTCATGATGTTATGTTCGCGTCCATTTTATACGTAATACATCCTTATACTGTTACTATCATTACTTTAAAACTATTCATGGTAGTTATACTTAATATTTTTAACAACAATGCTATTTATTTCCTTTTTTGTTTGTTCGCGTGTAGGAAGGGTGAAATTTTAAGATCAAATAATAACATAAAATTCGAGGAAAGGAAAGCATTTACGTTGTTTATTAATTAAAAGCAATGATTAACAGGGATGAAATTACAGCATACCACGATATATTTGTGAAATGCGTATATTTTTTGTTGTTTAAATTTACTCTCGAAGTCAACGACGCACGTATATTTTTAATTTTTTTAAGACATAAAGGGTGTTTGTATCACCATTCTGAACTAAATAAACACGTGAGCGTGTTATACATAAATAAAATATCAATGATGAGTTTTGCTTCGTTTTAAACAGATTATTTTCTTTATTTAACCTCTAATCGATGTTTGTGTGTCCTCTCTTCAGCTAATCCAACGTTTGTTTCACCCTATCAGCATTGCTGTATAAAAAGTCAAGATAAGTAGAAAAAAAAGGGAAATGCAAAGGCAAGAGCGTACCTGACTTTAAAGTGATTAGAGGCACAGGAACACCCTTTTGGAGTTCAATAGCTTCGTATACTATTGGATTTTTTCCTTTCATATTATAGCATTACCATATCGGTGTGTTTTTTAACATTCCTGAGAAAGCTCCTTTTTTTTACGTTTCATTTATGTCTCGCATTATTGAATTGAAAAATAACACACTATACACTATCACCACCATCATCACGATCATATTCATCTACAGCGTTATTATTCATATTGAATCTTCTTTATTTTGTTCATATGCTTGCATAGTAAAAAGGGTTGTTGTTTTGCTCCCTTGGTGTGTTTTTAATGGCATAAAAATGAAATGAAAATATACCTTCAATTCACCTTCTATTATAATTTATATTTATTTTATTCTTTTAAGCTTTAAATTGTCTGAGAAGACACATAGTTTGAAAAAAAAAAAGATGGCTCATTTTTTATAAAGTCATTTTGTTTGTCAATCTTAACTGTAAGCTAATTGTTTTGAAGCGACCGCTAAGCACAGATCTGCTCGTGAAAAAGGTAATTATCAATTGTCCAGATAAGGGAATTTCAGAGCAAAAAAATAGTTACAATTTAGCGTACAAAATATAGTTAATTTTGCATTTTAACTTACGCTAGTGGTGAATTTTACTTTTCATACTTAAAACATATACATGTATGCACATATATAATATTCTGAAAGTATTCTACACACGTTTTGCAGGTCATCATTTCATTATATTTGCATAAATCTGAAAATGCACGGTTGAATATGTATTCATTTACCTGCATTGTTAGAATATTGCATATATGCGTTTTATTTGTAATAAATGATAACGTATATTGCTTTTTATTCGATCTCTGTTAGTTTTTTTTTTGATGAAATGTGTACTGTGACGGATAAAGAAATGGACTCATTATTTCTTGAGATAAAAGGGAATGTGAAACTATAAACTTAACAATGTACACGAAGTTATCGATGCTACATCAACTTAAATGTAAGTTATTTAAATACCTCTTTTTTGATATCAGTCTAGTTTAAGAGATTGGATGGAGGCGTGTGTTTAATTTAAAAAAAAATGTAGTTTAACTGCATAAAAACCCGTTGTGCGTCGTCCTTACTCTTTTCCTCTATTTTTGGAAATATTTGGCCGAACAAGATTCATCAGATATACGCCAAAACGATGTCTCTGCATTATACTTGCTCCTTTCCCCTACATTGAGACATGTGCATGAGTATGTGAACAATTTGTTCGTGTAATTATTCTTTATTATTATTACTATTCATGCATCTTTCCCATGCCTAATAATGAATGTACGACATCTAACGATATTTATCTATGTAATCAGGCTGTCACAGCACTTACTTGCATTTAACGGGTATATTATGTATCTACACACGGCACACGGCAGCATCCATCTTTTTTTAATTGACGTACAAAAACTTGAAAATTATGATTTTGGTTCGCTACCAGGCGGTGCATCCTCGGTCAGTAAGCTTAAAATGCGTAATCATTAAGTATAAATACAATCTCGAAAGTAATTATGGTGTCCTTGTTATATTACTTACTACTATAGCCTCGGCAACGTTTTTGGGGACTTGGAAATATATTTTACTCAAATATTGTCTTTACGCATCTTTTCACGAAAAATATTCAGGCTTCTGAGAAGGGCAGCAATAATTTAGGGGTATGATTTCAAACTTTTAATACCTTATTTATTCGTTGCTCAGTATTTAATTACACCACAAGTCTAAAAATGAATAGTTTCAATGTATGGTATTTATTAGCGGTTTCACTATTTTCCTGATTTATACTATTTTTTGTCGTATTATGCTTATAATATAATAAAGGAACCCCATCATCTCTTCCAATACATTTATGAAAGTATCAATCCTACGGTTCCCTATGTTACTGTTCGCATATGTAAATGTATTAGTAAATATAGTGATATATATATATATATATGCTTGCCACCTTAAATGTGTTTTTTTACTCCTAGGATTGTTTTATTATATTTTATTTTTCTTCATAACAATGATTAAGTAAATAAAATAATAATAATTTCATACCATACGGTATTTAAATGATAAAGGAATTCAAAGTGCTTCGGTTCAAACTATTTTTTGGGCTATTTAGGTTTGTCAATGAGTCCTTTTCAATCTCAGGAACAAGGACTATGAATAATAAATCCAAAAGTGCTGTTTTCTTCCTCTATTTCCAATTACTTTATGTATTCGTTGCTCGCTGCTATTTTCACCACATAAAAGGACATGCCTTACACGCACAATGCAGCAGACAAAAGATATATTAAGGGGTTATAAAAGCGAAGTTAAACACAACTTATGCTAAAAAAAAAATCGAAAGTAAAATAGAGGAATCAGTTATTTTTTCATTATTTGGTTCTTTAGAGCACCACTAAGGCAATGTAAGCCTTTGCCTGACCCCAGTCCTGTACGGAATTCCCTACGCTGCTGCGCAACCTCCTTCACGCCCCTGTGAACGGGACGGCCCCCTACCTGGGACAGAGCTAGTTTCGGCGGGCCTGGCATCGGTTCTGTTATTGGAGCTCTGCCTGTAGCTTTCTTGAACGAATTAGTCCGCGCCCCGCGAGTCGTGGGCTTTATTGACACCCCGCACCACGTTCTTTTTCTAGTCTACAGAACCTTTATGGCGAAGCCAACGGCGCCAACTACCATTGACAACGCGACACTGCTTCAGCTTAAGAAGTGGCTTAACGGTCTGAAGTAGATCTTGAGATGCCTATGCAGGGAATGCGTGAAGCACTATAACCCCATGTGCGGATTCGGCTTCCTGATGACGATACATCAGAGCTTTCCTGTCTTTGATGCCGCACCTATCGGGAGCACGGCGGCTAGAAAGGATTCTGAGAGGTCAGCGACAGAGACGCAGAATCTGAACGGCATTTCACCTGCTGGCAGCCCACAAATAAGTTTTATGTTATGCAAGGCAAGCCCTGGCGCGGCCGGAGAAGGATGACCGGCAGGCACGCTCTCGACCTCACACCTCAACATTGACACCGGCACGCAACTAAACTCAAAATGCCAGTTTTTCTTCGAGGGGTTGTTTCTGGACGCATCCTTAACTCTCATTGCCTCTGATATCTCAACTACGTTCATTGCAATGGGATCAGTAAAGTCTAATACGCATGTACCGACCAGGCCTGTGGGCATCTTTGTTTATGATACCTACGTAAATATATATGGATTTCGCATCGTGCCAGTTCGTGACCAAGTTCTTTTTCAGGTCTGTTTTATGGAGAAGAAGAGTTCATACCGGGCAGTAAACATGGAATTGCTCCTGCAGGTAGTATTACTGGATGAGAATTTTATGAATCTATGTACATGAATTGAATGAAAAAGTGAAACGGGATAGTAGTAAAAAAATTACTAACATCAAGCAAAGCACAATAATAATCAATATATTATGCAGTAATGAATTTAGCTTTCAATGCATGATTGAAGGTAACTCTATTTTTTCAGATAAATTGATTTACATACGTATTTCGAAGTATTCCTATGAATTTTTCATTTCTCGTTTTCATACAAGCCAGATATTTCCTGGCTAAAGTTGGTCTTCTCTTATTATACTTATCGTTCTTTTATCACAGATTATATGAGGTAGTAAAGCATTGAGGTGAAAAAAAGTGAAATGGTAAGGGAAATGGCTTGTTTCGCATTTTTTTCCTTTCTTTCTTTCTTTAGTAGGGTGCGGGAGGGGAAAGGGGGATGGGAGGGGGCATGTTAGTGTACAAGCCCTATTTCATTGCTATTTGGTGTGAGCACACTACGGCAATACTTCCTCGAGAGCAGGCAATGTTCCGTTTGTCGACATCTTCTCTCCGCTACCCCTTGATTTACGCAGTTGCCCTACAAATTGGAAAAAACTGTCATTGTAGCCTGAACATTCTACTTTACATATCAAATTTCCGGAGATCAAAAGGAAAATTTAACATCTATGTTTTTTTTTATGTCATATCATGGTTCATTGGAATATAAAAATAACGTGAGATGAGAATTTTTAATATTATCACCTTTGCATTTGGTCTCTAATTGGTGCCAGTGTTTTGTTTTCTTTATTGTGGATACATAGGCGACAAGCAAATGGGTAAAGCACAGTTTATTCGAATTGTACTAATACTTTGATCCAATTAATCAGATGCAAAATATTTTCCCCTTTCCATCCTTATATATGAATACAAATATTTAGGGCTAAGAAATAATCGTGCAGGATTATGATGACTAAAATGTGGAGGTCATCTATCAGGCTTCCATATATTTCATTAAAAAATAAATGACGATTAAAAATATTAAATAGGACTTATCATCTTTACTTCACTATAAGATATTATCCTTGCTCAAGGATGAAATATTCAACTTTCCACTGAGTTCTCTATTTAATTAAGAAACAACTTACTTGTCGTAGATACAATTTCGACGTGACTGATATTCTACCCCTCCCCTTTTCCTTCTTTACTGCAGTCCCACACATAAACATTGGTATGGTTTTCTCTTAGCAAAGCGAAAATGTGGTGTATAAATTGTATATAACTCATTGTGAACCATTTATTCCCCTTTATCAGCTCAAAAGCCTTACAATAGGGTTAATGCACTAATGTAGTCGTTTTTCTTTTAAGCATCATAAATAACGGGGATTCGTTTATGACCTCCCCCTCCCTCTCCCCCTTTTGGTGTGTATTTATATATTTCTTGAATATATACCGGACAAATGCAAATATCTGTTCAGCATGCAGGTGGACCTTGTGGCATCTCTAGTCCTTTTAAAACTTCTCTACGTCAGCTTGAGTTGGAAATGTGCTCTTGATAAGGCAGTTATAATGTTGTTCATCGGTGTGTACTTCCAAGCTGTCGTGATTTTCTACCTTGTTAAGACTGAGTTTAAATGCATAATAAATATGTCCTTCAACTCCCCACACCCAATTCCAAAATTTTTGGACAAATCTTTTGAAAAGAAGGATGGATATTTTCCCAAAACTCTTGCATAGAGAATGGATCCATAAGGTGCAATGAGAAGGACTCATAAATTTTTACTTTTCGTTCTGTAGGCTACTTGAGTCATCCAGACAAATTGCTGCATTCTAATTACTTTACTGAATCTTATTAAATTCCACTGCGATTTCAGAAAAGTAGATATGGACTATTGTCAATCATGACTTTGCCTTGGCTTCTTTCCCAAGGTCAAAAACAAAATCTCAAGAGGTATGCTGGTTAGATCAACATTCCATCAGAGGTGAGAAAAGATGTTAATGCTTTTTTAAGGAGCATCTTTTCACTACGGTAAATTTTGTGCATACATGGGATATTTACCTCTCCAACATTTATTAAATTGTTCTTTTCTCTTTGGTGTCACTTTTGCCTTAGTTTCATTATAGAAGCAGAACTTATTTAATTCTAAAACTCCAAAACCTATTTATTAGTTGTTACTGTTGTAAAGTGCTTGAATTGAATTAGGTTGTGGTGGCTTACTAGAGGCATCCACGTTATCATATTCAAGATCACTTCCCATTAGATTGTTGAGGGTGTGATCACCTCGAAAATCCTTTTCCCTTTTTATCATCTTGTAGTATTTACCATTGCATTGAATGAGTAGTGCAGTACATATTATCAAAAACACTGCGACAGGGTCTCCGGAGGATAGTACCCTTCTGGCTGAAGCGTCTGGCAACTCTAATGCTGCCTCTCCTGGAACGGGGGCCACGGAACAATCGAAACTCGAGGTGTTAACTGCGGACAAGGCAGGGATGGTTGGCTCGCCCCTAAATACCAGTTCCAGTAGCCCTGACTTATTCCGAAGCTTATCCCTAAACTATCATGGATCTATTGGCCTCAAATCTCGGCAACGGATGCAGTTTCCTGGAAGATCTTCATTAGATTATGACCAAAACCAGCACTCTGAGTCAATCTCTAAGATTCACTACCGTTCTAAATCGCAACCTGCGCCTGCCCCAAGAAATTTATATGACATGAACGCGAGTGTCAACATGGGTGCGGTTGACCAAGATGAAAGTAATTTAAAGAATATTACAAGTCCGAGCCGATTCTCTATTCCAGAATTTATCATGTCGACTGTGAATGAAACAATCTCCAGTGATAGCTGTAGTCCCATAAAGAATAAAAGTAAGATGTCATTTAAGGACCGGCAGCGGATGAAACCGTGCAGGAAGGGTGCCTCTCCTCTGCGCCGAGATAGGAAACCGATGAAGGAAGGAACACAGATGAACATTGCGCTGTCCTCAACCACCTCCGCTAATGCGTCACCATTGGAAAATCATGCCCCGCCAATGGCTAGTGGGCATACACAGGGTAACCTTTGTGATAGCTCCATGAGCCGAAGTGAACCCTCATTCTTGAGACTCGAATCCTCTCCCCCTATGCAGAGCGTCACCACCGTGGGCACGAGTGGTTGCTCTGCCGAGGTTATTCCAACATTATGTGCACCGAAGTTCGCTGTGCGCAATAGCTCACCGTGGTTGCACACAGCAACAGGAGGCACGGACGGCGCATACCCTCAGGCTACCTCCATGCTACGGCGGTCCAACACCGAGGATCCTGTTCGAGCGTCTCTTTCCTTTTCTGCTACCCCTCCCGCCTCGCCTACCATTGCGCCTGTGATGAGTGTCATGAAGACGTTATTCGTGCGTCGATCGGCTCCGCAGGCTGTGTTGAAGCGAGGCCTCGAGAGACAGCTACCGTTTCTAGACACCGGATCCATCAAAACGGCTGAGCACGCGGCGGGCCTCACTCGAAGTCGCTCGAAAGAGGGTGCGGGGAGGAGTGCCAACCGTGAACTTGATCATAGCACGGAAGTTCAGATACAGGCGCCCTTCGCATCCGTCACCGGCGGTTTCCATAGCCCCACGAGATTGGACACGGCCCCAGGGGGTGTAGGTCTATTTAAGTCTTCACATAGTAAGGATGAACCAAAAAAAAATGAGAGCTCGGGTGCATTTACGTCATCTGAAACCGATTCTGCTTTGAGAAGATCTTCTGAGGAGGTGTCACCTCCAGTAGACTGCGTGGCATCGCCTTTTCATTGGAAATGCTGCCATGGAGTTGGTAAGCATGATGAGGGCTGCAGCCATAGATCTTCATCGTTGTTCTCTCTTCAAGAAAAAAGACAGGCGGATCAAGAACATGGAAAAGAGCTTGTCCATTCTAATTTGTTCCTAAAGGCCTCTACCTATTCCGTGGCGGCGGGCAGTGTTCCTGAAAGAGGCCCCAGTACAGTTGAGGTAATCAATCGACGAGATCGTGGCAAGATGCTGACTGACTACGGATCTATAACATCACTTCTTGGCAACAGTATGCATCGACGGCGCCAAAACTCCAGTCTTCACCAAGAAGATAAAAAAGCAAATGTTGTTGTGCGGGCCTTAACACAAAGGATTCAACATACAGGTAGTGAGGGTTTGTGTAAGGATACTTATATAAATGATAAACATAGTTCCTTGTCAACAGCCCGTATTTTGCCCTCAAATCACGATACTCTGCTCGATATGGCTGCGGTATCACTAACATCGAACCCCAACCCCTTTAATGATTCGATGCCTACTAGCTCGCAGATCAGTTCTCAGGTTTCTCAAAGTGATGCCCTTCCGTCCATGGGGAACTCCTTTGCTGCAAAGAAGGACAACGGCCGAATGAGCAGCTTTTCGAGTCTGGATTTTTCCATGAAGCGGCGCAAACGCTACCGGGCCAGGGAAGCACGCATGCGACACCTTCACGTCGATTCGAAGAATCCCACTCTTT
>AIHY01000406.1:0-31358 GCA_000331125.1 Phytomonas serpens 9T
GGGGGGGGGAGGGGAGGCTTTCGGCCGCGCGGAGCTCGCCGGGGTGGACGCCGCCGGCCGATCGGCGACCGCCACCTTAGTAGGGGGTACCGGCGCGGCGGAGGGGGACACCAAGTATCTCGTCCTCCTCGCCCACGAGGGGGCTCGAGGGGCGACGATGGCCCCTGTTGCCGCCCTGGGACGCTTCTATGCGTGCATTCACGATGAGAACGAGTTCGTGGAGCTTCCCCAGCAGCATCACATCCAGCGCTCCTGTGTGGTGGTCGACGGTCGGGCGACTGCGGCTCACATCGCGGAGTGGATGTACCTGCGAAGCTTGCGGGCTGGGTGGAATCCTTGAGGCGATCCAAGCTCAAAGGCGCCACGTGTTAGTAGGCACGATAACAGTCAAACTCCGTTTGATCGGGTACTGGAGATGCATCGACACCTGCACAGGAGTATAACGTCACGTAACAATATCGTGATGGTTTGGCATTGTGTAGATTTTTTATAATATAATAATGATACCCATAGAAAGTCAGCATAAAAGTGTCCTTTTGACTATGCAGTCCTTAAATCCTGCACTTTTATGTTTGAACACATTCATAGATACACTTCTTCTCGCTTTAAATAGTTTCGCATATATGCATACAATTTAGATCCGATTTGTACATGAAAAGTTTCAGCTTCGTTTTTGTAATTCCTTTTGCATCTATTCCTTTTCCCTCTTCTTTTCCATTACGCATTTAGTCCATGCAGATGTAAACAGATGCGGAGGGTTTGTATGGCCGAATTATAATAGTACCTTACGTATTCACAGGTCTTTTCCTGTATATGAGATATCCTTTAATTTGTTTTAATGAACGCTAGAATTTTGATTTTCCCTTTACTCCCTTTGCCTCGTTTCACGGATTATAGACATTCTTTATTTCATAGAATCACAGAAAACCTTTTCGCTTTATTTGGTCAAATATCTTTTTTGTATTTGATTTTACTGCATATAGGTCAAGGAAGCAGAAGCAACAATCGTTTCTTCTGTCCTTCCTGTTTTCCATAGACTGCTGAGAGTTCCTTGTCAGTTTTAGATCACATTTTTTTCTGTCCTGAGGGGTGAGCTTTAGCATTTTCACTCCAACTTCCCAGTGCTACGTGTTTCAGCATTTAGGGAATATATGGTTCAGTGGAGGTTATGCGATGCTTCTAGCAAGGCCATACTAACAGAGATGATGGATCAAGATTCTTCCCATTCTTCAATTCCAACTACCCCAATAGAGTTTTTTTCCACAACGTTACCTTCTCCCCCATCACCGCAGTCACCTATCAACAACGAGAATGATGACGCTTGCGGTTTGTGTAATGATTCTTTTCGCTTTTTTAAATATGTAGGCGATGATAATGAGAGGCCAGTCTGTCCACCAAACGTCGAGAACCTATGCTCACTTCGTTGCGATGCGCAGCAACTGACGAAAGGTAGTTCTACCCCCATCAATAGCGTTGTCGAGGTTCCATATGCTGAACCTCTACAAAAGGAAGGAACGCATTGCACATCGAGTCTCGAGAGTGATGCATTACTGAATAGGGGCAGCGCACCTAGTGAAAACTGCATTAAGGCTAGCTCTTGCTTTGAGTTGGACCTTCCGTTAGCGTTGCCGGAAGCTCCCGCTGCGGGAGCGAGAATAGTTGACGGTGTCGTTTCAAACCGGAATTTGTCCTTATCGTGGCAAAATGCTTTTGGCTTTCACGATGAACTCTCTAGGCTGAAAGATCAGGTCTTGAATTTGGAGCGCGAGAATGTAGAAAATAAGCAGCACCAGGAGGAGATGGCAACCCTGTTGGTCAAGAGCACAATCTATATGGAGAAGCTAAAGCATTCCCTAGAGGAAGAGAAACAGCGACGAGAAAGCGCAGAAAGGATAATTCAAGAATCTATACTCCCGAAAGGTGATGACCGCAGCATTCAGAATCAGTCAAGTAACATTGGACAAGAGCTTGATTGTTGTTTATCGTCGCGTGATGTGACGTCTTCAATTGGGAAGGTTACTGCAATTTCAGCGAGCACGATGCGACGGAAGAAATCTACAAGATGCATGCAAAACACTTCCTCGGCTCTTTTTTCGTCTGCCTCCATGGACTACCCAAAACGTAAATTAATAGAATTGATGGAGGAAAAGTCAGCTAAGCTTGAGAAAGAAAATGCACGTCTCCTGCGGAGTCATGAGACGCTTTCGAAAAGGTTGCATTCTGCCCTCCTTGCACGTGAGGCCGCTGAGCGAGATCAACAGCGTACCCAACAACGCCTTGGGGAGTTGGAGAGCCAACTGGCTCAAGCCGTATCGGAGAATGGGCGATTAGCCCAGTCAATGCGCCACGCGCTTGGAGAGAAGGCGGAACGGGTGGCCGAGTTGGAGCAGCAGCTCGAGGTGGCGCTCCGAACACGGCGCACCGCTGAGGAGCTCCGTGTGCTGTCGGAGCTCTCGTTGAGTTTTGTTCTCCAGTGGCTAAACCGAGATTCATCGCCGCAGTACGATGGGACGTGGGGGCGGGAGGAAGCGGTGCGGACTGACCCTTTTGGGGCCCCTGTTGAGTTCGTTGGCGACGGTGAAGGGGTCTCTGCCCGAGTCCGTGAGGCGGACGCAGTCTTACATATCACGGAAGGAGACATTTTGTCGAGTTTGGAGCGCCCTATCGTGCTTGCAGATATTTGTGTTAATCCTTCAGGAAAGCTGTCTGGTAAACTTAGTGAGATGAGTGATATGAAAAATAATGGGAAAGGAACGGTGGATACGAATGCTCTGCCTGAACGTAGAGACAGACAAATGCGCGCCTTATCTAATGCCACATTGATAAGCTTGCCGCAATGTCAACAATCGGTGAATCGAGCGCTGTCTGCTGTGCGTTTGGCTGCACAGCGTCGGCGGTTCGTTAACCAGACTGCTGTTCAATTTTTTTCAGACTCTTGTATGGGCTTAATCGCGAAAACTCAATTCGAGGTTTCTAATGCGCTGGGAAACTTTTCCAAGAGGTTATTTGCTGCCCAACAACGGCTGCAACAAGCAGTGGCTCATTGCACACAACTAGAGGCTCGGGATGCTGATATAGAGGCGTCGCTTCGTTCTGAGCTTAAGAGCATGCAAGCAGACATGTCCCGCACTAACTCCCACCTCCGACTTTTGCAGGCGGAAAAGGAGTGTGTAGAGAAACAGTTGTATCAGCTTCGAAGGGATTGCCAACTTGCAGAAAAATTGAATAAAGTGAGCTCCTTTGTGGCAGATCTGCAGCGCACTGTAGGCAATGTATTACGTGAAACCGTGAGTGATCTTCAAGACATCGTAGCGGTAGACACAGATAGCTTACGAGGTCCTTTTCTAAGACAGATTCAAGCGGTGGCACTTCGCGGGGAGGCCCACCTTACGCTGATTGATCGTTTCCTGACTTGCAAAGTTTCAGATCCTTCATCTGGCGGCGTCTTGAATGAAGACGGCGACGACGAAGATTTCACATCCGTGCGGTCTTCCTATGTTTCGAAAAGGAAGCAGCGCGCACCCCTTGCATCACCTATCCCCACATCATGTGTGACCCTCGGCTCGTTGGGTGTGCATGAGGACATTCAGAGGACCGATGGTACGACGAGCTTAGGCCAGAATAATGCTTTGCATAACTCCAATTGCAGGGGGGATCATGCTGTTATGCCTTCTGGCGGTGAAGGAAGCATGCTTCACGAAGCAGCACGCCCGACTTCATTACAGAGCACATGCATGATGACGCCGCGTCAAACGAAGATATACTACCACATGAAGCACCTCATTCAAGCCTCGCCATCCCCTTTTCATGTAGCTGCCGGACGATCACCTGTTGCTCATCCTTCGTCGCGCTCCTGCATGGCAACACCATCCCATGTATCTGCAACGCATCATTCTCACAAGAGTGGTTCTCGCGATGATACGACCCCAGCACAGCTTGCGGCAACGGCAAAGACATCGGTAGAGAAGGACGAATTGGTGCAAGGGGCAAGATCCCTCGCGCGTCAACTCACTAACATGAGTAAGCTGATTGAAAATAGCTCGGAGCAGAGTGCCGATCATGCTAAAAACATACAGAGCAATATTGCCTCATATGAGAAGAACATTAGGAATGCAATAGAGACAGCAGTAGCCGTGATATTGGAACTTATACAAGAAGGGATTGCGACATACACAAAAAGAGAAAGTACCATGACGACTTTAAGTGTGCCCTCGTCTCTTATCCCTCATACGTCCCTGCCAGCCGCCTCCCCTTCCGTTGCTTGCTCATTTAAACCTACCCTGTAGGGATTTTGTTGTGGTTGTGGGGGCCATTCTATGTCAGCTTTCCAAATATCAGCCCGAAACCAGGGCTTTCCAAATCAAAAGCCCTCCCTCACGTGTTTGTCCATTACTATCCTAGTGGCTGTGACGCCCTTTAAGAACAAGCAGGACTCATCACAATGGAAGCGATCGCATAGATCGAAGTCTTTCCGTGCCCAGCCCCTTGGCGTTTCATGCCCCACCTTTCTATCGATGATTTGCCCTTCAGTGGTTTAACTTGAACGGGCTTGCGTATCTATCGAAGGCAGTCTTATGAACTGCACTACATCTTGTGTAAGAGCTCCTAAAAAAGTAACTAAGGGTACACGATTCGGAAGAGGAGCGATCATGGCTAGCCTCATCTTGGATTCTACAATGTAGTGTGAATTGTCATGTAGCAAGGTAATACAGTGGGTATGAGTGCTGCATTGCGACTTCATGGGTCCACTTAGCAATGGTTCAAGTTCTCTCGTTGCCATTCCTGTAGAGACAGATGACAACTCTAAGGGGAGCCTTTCCTTTGATGGGTAGACGGTGAACTACAAATTCAATGATCATCGTTTTCAGAACTGGGAGCATAAACGATCACCTTTTTATGAATGGTAACAACACTCAAGTTAGTCTTATGTGGGAAGTTGTACATAGACAAAAGTGGTTCAGTAGAGAAATAAGGTGTCGCACCGCCCGGTTTCAGATGAGGAAAGTTGCGCAGCAATTCGCATCTGTACAGCCTTTGCTGTTCACAGGCAATGACAAAACGAGATGAGGCACTCCCAATAGATTCCAAGTATTGACTCCCTGAAGTCAATTTTATACTCCACAGACTTACAAACGTATTCAACCTTACGTGTGTTGGGTGTTATACATCGTCCATCGCCACACTTTCTTATGGGCTCTCCTGAGTGATCGTCTTTTCAGATACAGCAAACAGTATCTTTGATTTGAAGGCAAAGAAATTGCTATGATAAGACATACGTATTTGTCTCCCTACTTATAGAAGGGATGATAAAGGGAATAGTAAATTTGGATCCCAAATCGTATGCTATGTGTACATTTGCATCTTCGTTCATGACCTTTAAAGAACTTTTATAGGTTCATACCTATATGTCTTAGCATTAGCATAAGCGTTGTATCGCTTTAATGGTGCTATGCTAGGTGGGTGGAAGAAGAGAATCTGAAAGTGGCAGTGAGTTTATTTTGTGTATTTTGCTTTATTTTGTCTTTTTCCTTTGCTATTTTTAGCTAATAAAACTATCCATTTTTCTAAGCTATCGCTAGGTTTTCACTGCGTTTACTTTGTCACCAAATAAAAAAAGATAATCGCGTTTTGGTATTCGTCTGATTTGCTTACCTTTTTAAGGATTCTAACAACAAACATCTAAGTAACAAAATGCTTCGTCGTAATTTCTTCCGTTTGGCTGGCCTCGACAAGGTGATGTCGATTGAGAAGGCCGTCGCCGATATTCCAGACAATGTCGAGATCGCTTTTGGCGGTTTCGGCTGCGCAGGTGTCCCGTACGCGCTTATCAAGGAGGTGAAGAAGCGTGGCGTCAAGGGCATCACGGCCTACACCGACTCCGCAGGTATTGAGGGCTGGGGGCTCTCGATGCTGATGGAACAGAATCAGCTCAAACGCATTTGCTGCTCGTACGTCGGTGTCAATAAGTTCTTCAGCAAGCGCTACCTCGATGGGGACCTCGAGCTCGAGTTTGTGCCACAGGGAACCCTGGCGGAGCGCATGCGGTCTGGTGGAGCCGGCATCCCTGCCTTCTACACTGCCACAGCTTACGGAACTCAATGCCAAACCGGTGGCCAGATTGTCAAGTACGACAGGAGTGGCAACCCTTGCATGATCTCTGAGCCAAAGGAAACCCGCTGCTTTGATGGTCGCTGGTACGTGATGGAGCGGACGATCCGCCCGCACTACGCCTTGATTCGTGCCTACAAGGGTGATCGCGCAGGTAACCTCATTTTCCGTGCGATGTCACGAAACTTTAATGTTCCTGCGGCGTACTGCGGCCGCTGTGTCATCGCTGAGGTGGAGCATCTGGTGGAGAATGGTGAGATCGACCCTGATGAAGTGCATCTTCCTCGCGTCTACGTGCACCGTGTTGTACAGGCTCCTAAGTACGAGATCCCGATTGAACAGCGTACCGTCTTTGGCGAGGCCCTAAAGGCCAATGGCAACAACGCGCGCCAGCTCATCGCCCGCCGTGCCGCGCTCGAGTTCGAAGATGGCATGCACGTCAATCTGGGCATTGGTATCCCGACAGAGGCTGCTAACTACATCCCACCTGGTGTGAGCGTCTCTCTGCAGTCCGAAAACGGCCTCATTGGCATGGGTCCCTTCCCTACCGAGGATAAGGTCGACCCAGAGTGGATCAACGCGGGCAAGCAGACGATTACGTACCTCCCTGGTGCAGCCTGCTTCGACAGTGCGACCTCCTTTGCTCAGATTCGCGGAGGCCATATCCAGCTCTCCATGCTTGGCGCGCTCGAGGTGGCGGCGAACGGAGATCTGGCCAACTGGTGCATCCCCGGCAAGCTCATCAAGGGCCCTGGTGGTGCGATGGATCTCGTGAGCAGCGGTTCTCGCGTCGTCGTCACAATGACGCACACCAGCAAAGACGGCGAGCCGAAGATTCTCGAGAGATGCCGACTCCCCGTGACCGGGCTTGGATGCGTGAGCCGAATCATCACGGAGAAGGCCGTTTTCGATGTGGAACAGAAGCAACTGATTTTGAAGGAGCTCGCGGAGGGAGTGACGGTGGAAGAGATCAAGTCGATCACTGATGCCCACTTCAAGGTGTCCGATGGCCTCAAGAAAATGCCGCTTGCAAGCATCCCTAACTAATGGGTAGTATTTTAATTCTTTAATGAAATGTATCTCTTAACCTAAGTTCTGATGAGTAAAGAAGACTTGTTTTATTGTTCTTTTGTTCGTTTTGAAGGAGTAATAGCATTTAGAATTATACTCCTCAGTGACGGAAAAAAAGTAACAGGAATTGGTGAAATCGGTGGGTAAGTGCATTCAAAAAAGTGTTAATACCCCATTTACATGATTTTTTCTATGTGATTGCACATAGTGAGGGGAAATCTTGTAGTGAAATTATGAAAACTAAAGGAATATATGATCTATTTTATTTTAGGAATGATATTATATAAATTCCAAAACGATAGTAGCATGTTTCGTGTTAACTGTCTATATATTATTAGGGCCTCTAAGGTACTTATATTTGTCTAAAAATGCAAGTTGCAGCGTAGTATTTCATTTAAATCCTTCAGTGTCTAAATATGAAATTCATTTTTGTGTAGCACATTTTTGATTTTAAGTGAAAATGAAGTCGCACCTTTTATATCAATTCCTAATTTTTTTTCCGTAACCAGTGCAATCTATAAATATAATGCTTTGTTAAATTATAAAAATATAAATCATCTAGTTCTTATTTTGGATGGGTATTGCAACTATTAGAGTTTATGCATACTGGTGCTTCATCTTTAAGAAGCGAATACTTGACTGCTTCTTCTTTCCACTGTACTAGAACTAAGTCTTTCCACACAAAGTTCGCGACGATAAATATGCGGATCTTAGTATTTTCATGTTTTTCCTATCGCGGGATACTCGCAAATAGGGACAAGATCGATCAATGCTCAAATTCATTGACTTTATCATAAAAAATTTGCCAAAGTGCTATTTCCGTCATTCTCAAAAAAATTATTTCTCGATCTACGTGTCCTGCTCATTACAACACGCTTTATACCTTCTCTATTTCTACCCATTGTACTGTAATGGGCTGCTCTAATCTATTTGACTTCGTTGGCTAAGCTAGACTAGTTTTCCAGTATTATTGGTCATATCTTGGTGTCCATATACGGATGTTTCTTTTGTAACTCCAAGGGTGATCTGGATAGAGCATTCCAATCAAATATAATTAAGAACGAGGCATAGAGAGTTGGGGGGGGGGGTTCAGAAGACTACAAGATTTGCATTCTTGACTCGATGTATCAGTATTTGTTCTTGTGCTAAAATTTATAAATGGAGTCGAGGAAAACAAGGATTTTGAGCAAGCCAAGATGAGCATATCAATCGAACGCGATCTTAAAGACACTCAAGTCTGTCATTTTTTTCAGTGAAGATGACTGATAGGGCGTGGAGAGCGTGACTACAGTCATCATTCCATCTTTAAAAGGGAAACAATCAGAGATAAAAAGGATTGCATGGGTTATGTGCGGATCCCTAATGATCATGATTGAGGTATCGTGTTGCTTTGTTTCCATTTGATGCGCCCCATAGCACAAGGTTAATTTTGCTCCTGCTATTTTTATAACCTATTAATGTCACGTTCTGATGCGTTGAATCTATGAATTTCACGTAGAATTTCTAACCTTGAAACGTTGCAGTGGATATACCAAGCCCATTATTTTCCATAGTTGCGATAGATACGAATCCTTTTTACATGCAAAAGTCGTGAGAGATATCAAAAGGAATGTCGATGACATTATCAATTATTATTATTATCTGTAGACGTTGGGAAACATAATGGACAAAAATGTTTGTCGATATGAGTTATGCTTACACTTCTTAAGATATCTTTTGTTTTACCCAGGATCGAAGGAACAGCCTTCACATTCTCAAAAATACTCCAAGGGTTACAAGAGTATAACAAAGAGGCACATATATACACAAGTCTCGTGCGTGACTCCATAAAGCGTATAATATCCAAAATATTTAACCTGTAAGAATTAATATACAATTGTAAAACATCAAATTACTAAAGTGATGCCTCCTCGTAGTTCAAAAAAAGTTTCCGCCAAGCGGGAAAGCAGCCCCTCCGCTAAACGGTCCGATATGCGAGCTGTGGAGCGTGCTGCCAAAAAGGAAGCGGAGAAAGAGGCTATGAGGAAATGGATAGATGACCATGACCCTCTTCTCGACAAGGCACCAGCAAATCCGATCACCATTAACTGCTTATTTGAAAAGATGTTAATGCACAAATCGTTTTCTCGCACCTCTTCAGGTGGCCAGATGAATCAGGAGCCGTATGACTGGTCCGTGTTCCAAGGCGTTTTGGACTCTCGCAATGCTCACAGTCCCCGATGGTTCATCCAGCTACGCGAGGAAGACTTGCTTGCGGGAGAGGATGGTATGGAAGGTGTTACGGTGGATTGTTTTGTAATCGTGGAGGCGAGCGAGCCAACTTTAGCACCCGCGGAGTATATCGTGAAGGTTCATTGGCCCTACAGCGATGCCGAAGATAACACCCCGGAGCGCATTCTGCCGATCGAAGGCCAGTCCATGTGTTGGCGTCGAATAGTGAAAAATGATGGCCAAGACATCAATGCGTATCTTTTGGTGAAGAAAGAAGGTACATCAGCATCCGCGCTGACTGCTAGCACATCTTCTTCAGGACAGGCTTGCTTGTTTGGCATGTCCGCAACGTCCACTCCAAGCACGAATTCCGGCAGCGCAGCTCCACGTACTCCGGCCTCGACTTCCGCCTCCACCAGTGGCTTCAGTTTTGGCTTTGGTCAAAGTAACAGCACTTCTGTGGCTCCACCATCATCGTCAACAACTACGTCTCCAGGCATTTCATTTGGTTTTGGAATGGCACCGTCCACGCAAGGGGTTAATACGGTGGGGAGCAGTAGTGCTACTACGGGTATTAACTTCGGCTTTTCTAACACTGGAAATAGCGCGTTGCCGCAGTCAGCCGTTCCGTCGGCTTCATTTGGATTTGGAGCGGCAAATACGACCACTGGGAGCACACACACTGTAGACGAAAGTGCTGTGGCAGTTAAACCTCTAAAGCCCTCGGAGGTTTTCTTCACGTTGTGGTCCAAGGCACGTGTGCAGGCAATGGCAAAAGAGATCAAATCCGGCAGTCGTATTGTCCGCGATAATTTCATCCTAAAGACACCCACAGGGTCTGAGTTGAGGATGAAACTGATTATGGAAAACGATCGAAAGGACAAGGTTGAAGAGACCGTCCGACGTCTCATCCTAATGCGGCTTTTCTCGAAACAAGATCCTGATGTGGTGGCCATCGTTGAATGGATTGACGCGTGCCCTGTGTTTGATGAAAGTTTGGCTGCAAGCCTGCAAGCTTTTCGCAAGCGCTACGTCAATCAGTTGGCATCTCGTTCCGATCTGTTTGAGAGTCTTTTTAATGCCTATCATGTGCAGATGCAAGAGGAGCTGGAGCGAATTGTCACGATTCGAGCTAAAGCCGCACAGACAGAGTTGGATAAGATTGATCATATCATGACACAGCTGAAGGAAGGGAAACTGGCAGAGAAGAGTACCTTTCGCTTACTCAAGTACTACCCTAAGAACGACGTTCAAAAATTTCGTCCCTTTAGAAAGATAGGAGGAATTTCGGAGATGGGTGAATATGTGGATGTGTGCGAGCCTCCGGCGCATGAAAACATCAATCCCTTTACTGGGAAACCCATGTGATGGGAGTGATATGAGACTATTGTTTACAACGAATAAACGCATATTCAGGCCAATGAAAAAAAGCAAATCTATCCAAGACATACCGCTAGATCCCCATATAAGATGAAAAGGAATACTACTGACACACGCAAAAATGACAATGAATTGTATAAATAGCGAATTTAGGTAAATTGTGAGCGTCGGGTACGGGATAGAGAGGCTGGAAATCATTTGTCACTGATCAGAAGTGATACCGTTATACATGATAGAATTGTTAAGAAAAATAATAATCTGTGATCATTAGGCAGAACATGATAGATAAAGAGGATAATTATAAATTACGTGTTTTCAAAAACACGGAAAGAAAGTGGTCAAAACTGCGTCAACATCGATGCATCGCGTCGGGGATAAGCTTCCTCCCCTCCCCCCAAAGGCGAAACTCTTCTTCCTTTTTTCCCTTAAAAATATATGTTCTCACCTTTCATATTTGCTCAAATGAAATTAGATAATATAGACTGAACGTGAATCTTTTTCATTCTATTATCTAAAGCGAGGGACGTATAAATTTATACATATATAGTAGAAACCCTTTTGTATATGAGGGAAACTCCATTCATCAAGCTTAGCTTTTAATTTCATTATCTTAGTTTTGATTATAATTAGTATTGTGATTATTTTATTATATTAGGTCTGATGGGTCAGAATCAGAGTCAACCTGATAACAGTCAAACTTATGATCTATCGAAAATAGAAGGGTTTCAGGTGGCTCGTCTTCTGCCACAGAGCCCCGCACATCAGGCTGGCCTCGTATCGTATTTTGATATAATTGTTGCACTCGACCATCATGATCTTAGGCAAGACGATACATCACCTTTGTCTTTCTTCAAAAATTATATATCCGGGCATACAGATCAGCCCATATACCTTACGGTGTTCAACCTGCGTCTCCGTAACTACCGAGAGGTGTATTTCATTTCAAACTCGGAGTGGATTGGAGGAGGCCTACTGGGCTGTAGCATCCAGTGGACTCGTGCTGATGAGGCTTTAAAGCAGAGCTGGCACATAACGGAAATTTTGGAAAATACCCCCGCGGCATTTTGTCCAGACCTGCATGCAGATCGCGTCTACATTATTGGAATGCAGGAAACGAATGAGCAAATTGTCTCCCTATTCAAACATCAAGACGATCTTTACGAATGGTTTAGCCTTTGGCAGGATTTTTGCCGCGTAGAAGAGGATAGGCGTGATCCTTCCTCGACTGAACCCCCCAAAAAAACACACAGCATTCTGTTCCTAATTTACGACATCGAAGAGAATTGCGTGAAGGAGGTGGTTGTGGACATGGGTCCGAACTATGAGGCCCCAATCGGATTTACTCTGTCTTCAGGGCTATTGCACATGATCCCTGCTATGGAGGATGGTGATATTGACAATTTGCCAACGATGAACCAATTTTTCTTGCCTCAAAATTTAGCCTTTGAGACGGACTACCCTGCTGACACCGACGTGAAGAAGGCTCCACTTACTCCTACGATTGCAGCACAGGCGGTGTCGGAGGCGGAAAATTGCCCTTTGTTGCAGCAAAATGCACCTACGGTGCCATCCCGCAATACTCATCAGATGGATCATGCAGGTAAAGAGGTTCACAAAGAAGTTATAGAGCCTGGTGGGACGCCCAAGCGAGTGGGTTCGACAGACCCGCCTCCGCCATTGCAACCGTCATCAATGCTGGGGAACGCCCCAGCGCTGCCGCCCCCCCTTCCTGCCCAGCCACAGGTGTTCCCTGGGATTTCCTCCGAGTTTGGGAAGCCACCCCAATTCACACCTTTTGCAGGTCCGACGTGTGGGGGCCCCACTTGTTTTTCCCAGAGTACTTTAGAGCCCCCACAGGTACTAGCCTTACAACCCCAACATAACCAGGAACGATTTGTTAACGCGGTAGCTCCAGATGTCCGGCCTATTATGGCGGGTAATTTCGAGGCAGGTTCAAATCCGTTCGACCTTCCAGGAATTCCAGCTCCGTTAGAATTTCCTTTATTTACTAATTCTTTGCCAGCACCCTCTTCCTCGACTAAATAAGGTTTCTAGTGTTCTAAAACATTGTGATAGCCCATATGTTTAGGAAGCTTGGGCTTTCTGGCCTTTTGTGATACCTCTCTCTCTCGCTTTTTGGCTTTGCACATTTTTTTTTTGGAGTCACAGTATGGCATATGATTGATACTTTGACAATGATCATTTTTCTCATTTAATGTGTATTATTTGACGCTTTGCGACTCCATTTCCGTGTCTTTAAGGTTTGTGTTCGTTGGCGTCAAACCTGTTGATTCGTTTAGGAAATAATATTAAAGAGCCATTGACATCATGCTGAATGATATTGATTTAATTCGGTGCGAGAAGGAATCCAGTATCAAAAATGTTGCAACTGTTCATGCTTCAATGTTTTTGCATTGTGAACTGTTCAGTTTTTTCCCCTGATCAACTCGTTGAAAGGCCTTGTATACCATTGATATTATATGTTATAATTCTTCGGCGTTTTTATTCATTTTCTTTTTGTTATCTTTAAACAGCTAAAATTCTTATATTGTATCGTGATCCTTTAACGAAGCAGAGTCGTTATTAATTATAATAAAGTGAAAAGGTGACAAAACCATGCGTCGAATAGTTCAAAGAATATCAGGAAACGTGGTGGCTTCTCGCTTGGCTGCGCGCCTCCCTGCCGTTGGCATGGGCCTCCGCACGGCCAACGTTTTGCCACAACATGTGGCCCGCCGATACCAGTCTAACAGCAGCACTGAGAATCCCGGAAGCACTGTCAACACCCCGGAGGATCTCAAGGCGCCAGATAACTTTGATGAGGATGTCATCATTGAACCGATGCTGGACACGGCAACATCTGCTGCCTCCAAGGAAGCTGGAGCAAAAGAGGACTCTGCGAAGGCTGCCATTGATGCAGAGAAAGTTGTGGGCGAGACCACGGAGTTAGGCTTCAAGACAGAGACTCTCCAACTCCTTGACATTGTTGCGTGCAATCTGTATAGTGACAAAGAGGTATTTATTCGTGAGCTTGTGTCCAATGCTAGCGATGCACTGGAGAAACGCCATCTTTTGGAAGTTAGCAATCCAGATTACGAAAGGGAAGCGGATGACGAGGCCCCTCATATTTCTATTACATGCAATCAAAGTAAGAGCCGTTTTGTTATCCGCGACACAGGTATCGGGATGACGAAGGAGGAGCTTATTGAGAACCTCGGCACAATTGCCGGCTCCGGCAGCAAGGCCTTTGTTCGTGAACTGCAGAACAGCGGTAAGTCCGCGGCGGAGAACATTATCGGTCGATTCGGCGTCGGGTTCTACGCCTGCTTTATGGTATCTCGCTACGTAAAGGTATACAGCCGCAGCGCTTTGAAGGGCTCCAAAGGCTATCTATGGGAGTCTGATGGGACGGGAAGCTTCAAGGTCACGGAGTGTGAGGGTGTTGAGAAGGGTACGAAGATTGTGTTGGATATCAAAGACACTGATCTATCCTTCTGTACACCGCAGGTTGTGGAGCGTGTGCTCAAGAAGTACAGCAATTTCGTCTCCTATGAGATTACTCTGAATGGTGGCAAGGTGAACACTGTAGAGGCGCTATGGACGAAGGACAAGAATGAAGTTTCTGAGGAAGAGCACATCGACTTTTACAAGTTTATCTCAGGCAGTTATGACAGTCCTATGTTCCGTCTGCACTATTCTATTGATGCTCCTCTGAACGTGCGGGCGCTGCTGTATGTGCCTCAGTCTCACACGGAAAAGTATGGTGGTGGCCGTATGGAATGCGGTGTGAACTTGTACTCACGACGCGTGCTTATTCAATCCAAGCCAAAAGGTCTTCTCCCGGAATGGCTGCGTTTTCTCAAAGGAGCTGTGGATAGCGAGTCTATCCCTTTGAATGTTTCCCGTGAGCACACACAAGACGGCGGCATGATGCGGCGGCTAAGCACTATCCTCACGAAACGCGCTATCCGATGGTTTGAAGAAGAGAGCAAACGGGATCGTGTTAAGTACGAGCGCTTCATCAGGGAATACGGACCTTTCTTGAAGGAGGGTGTCTGTACCGATCAGATTCACAAGATGGACCTCGCCAAGCTACTGCGGTTTGAGACGACTAAGTCGGACATCGACTACCCATACGTCTCGCTTGATGAATACCGGGACCGGATGCAACCTAACCAGACAAATATTTACTATATCAGCAGCCCCACGAAGGAGATGGCACTGCAGTCGCCTTACTTTGAGCAATACAAAGAACACGACTTGGAGGTGCTCATTTGTACGGAGCCGATCGACGATTTTGTTATGCAGCATCTCGACACCTACGCGAAGCACAAGCTCCAGAACGTGGAAATGTACGATGCCAACATGGACGGCTACGTGCAGCACAAGAAGAAGATGCTTGGCGATAAGGCGGAGGACGTTAAGGTAGAGAAGCGGCTCAGCGAGGTGCAGGTCAAGGCGCTCTGCGACTTTATCACCAAGCGGCTGGTTGGTCGAGTTAGTGTGGTGAAGGCGACTGACCGTCTGCGCGATAGTCCGGCCGTGTTGTCAGACCACGAGTCCGCACAGATGCGTAAGATTTATCGCATGACAGGCCAAATGACGGGACCACCACCGAAGTATAACCTTCAGATCAACCCGCAGCACCTGCTCATTCGCAAGCTCTACACGATGTCGCAATCAGAGACGAACGAGATGGTGGAGACAGCGGGGCTGCTGTGTGAGCAGATCTTCGACAATGCGGTGATAGCCGCCGGCCTGCTGGAGGACCCACGGGCGATCGTTTCACGTCTGAATACTATCATGTCGCGTATGGTGGAGAATGTTCCTGAACCGACTGCAGATAGCCAATAACATCTTTTCATTATGCGTTTTCAGACTTATCTTTACAGAAGAGTGTGTATTTGTGTGGGATACGTTATTCAGTACATTAAAAGAGATTTGATAAATATAACGCATGCTTAATTTTTTGTGAGGCTTTTAAGGTCGATAAAGTGGTGAAAGTAGGTTCTTTCCGACACATTCACTTTGATTTTTTTATTAAATTTATTTAGCACTAAGCTACACTATTATTTGTCCTACTGTGTCGAACATCAAAGGGATATGAAATACATGCGTAAGGGATATGAAAAAGACTAATGGATGATCATCGGCGTTTGGCAAACTCAGGAAGTTCCGAATATTGTCTATTTATTCCTTACTACATTCTCACAGACTGAATATTATTTCTATTATTGTTTTCTCCAGTTGTCAATTACTCTTGTATTTCGTTCATATAAAAACTTATTAAGCAGCTTTAACAATTATTATGATCGTTGTTCAAATTATTTGTCAATGGTGAAAAAGTAGGCTAATTTTGACGTGTGTTAAATGGATATCATTTTTTTTCCCAAATCTTTTTCTTGATTTTCTCCTTTTAATGGTGGTTACGGTCTGTACAAGAGTGTATGTGTGTGCAGTGTGATCGTATATATACTCTTCTGACACATTTTTACACTTTTCTTTTTTTTTTTCCCCCTTATTTATTAGTTGTATTTATCCGTATCATCTGGAACGGTAAAGGGTTACTCTAAAGAGGAGACGACTAACCGAGATTGGAACGAATTCGCAAGTTGAGTAAAACAGTTTCATTTGACGTATTGCTGTTAGCTAATTATCTCCTTGTTTAGGTATAGTAGCAACGAAAATTTACTTCTAGATGGGCGGTCACTCAAAGAAAAGTGGTAGGGGCGGCGGCGGCCATCTAAATCGGCAGCGACAATCTCAAGCCACAAAGAAAAAGGTCCTCTCCAAGGATCCTGGTGTCCCTGACTTGAAAAGAATCGCGGAAAAAATGACTCGAACTGTGGAAAAACGCAATCACAGTTTGTTGAGTCTCCATCCTAAAGAAGCTACCGAAAATAGGGATGCGCTTGATAGAGGAGGGCGGCATTCACTCAGCAGCAGCTCCGCGTTGATGCAATCCCGAAAGTCGTATGACAATTTTTTTCCTAAAGGGTTTTCCCCCATAACCACCAGCGCCGATGGCTCAGCCCCTGAACCGGACGAGCTGTCAGAGGAGCAGCGGCGGGCGAACCAGCGACGCGAGATGATCGCGCTCGCACTGCGCTCGACGGAAAAGCAGCACGACTATGAGGCGCCCATACGGCTTCACGGCGGGGAGGGAGATGAGGATTCGGATGGCTGGGGGGACGACGATGGGATTTCCACGGATCGCCGCGGCGCGGACCGCTCCTTGCGGCGATTTTATAAGAAGTTTCAGCAGGTAGTTGAGAGCTGTGACGTGCTACTGCAGGTCGTAGACGCGCGCGATCCGCTTGGCTGTCGGCTGACGCAGCTCGAGCAGAACATCCGCTCAAGCTATGGTGAGGATCGCAAGAAAATTGTCATCGTACTTAACAAGGTGGATATGCTCCCCTCGAAGAGGGTGGTGGATATGTGGATCCATTACTTCCAATCCCAGGAGAACATTCCGTGTATCCCTTTCTCTGCTACTGCAAGCGGTGCGATTGGACAAGGCTATGTATACGAGCTTTTTAAACATCTTCGTGCCTTGGCTCGCAGTGGGGAATCTGGGGAGCGCAAATCAATTGTTGTTGGTGTGATTGGTTACCCTAATGTCGGTAAAAGCTCGATCATCAATGCACTTAAGCGAAAGAATGTAGTGGGGGTTGGCAATACGCCTGGCTTTACAACAGGGAACACCGAAGTGGAGCTGCGTTCTGATATTCGCATCATGGATTGCCCGGGTGTCGTTAGTCCGGGTGAGGATAGCGGTGATGTTGTTCTGCGCAATGCGGTGCGTGTTTCCGATCTCGTGAATCCATTCTCGCCTGTCCAGCGTCTACTGGAGCGTTGTACGGCAGTTCAAGAGGTGATTGACTCAGATGACGAGGACGCGCAACATCACCACTCACTGAGAGGTTCCGGGGTTCACCCACTCGCGGCGATCTACGGTATCGGTTCCTTCCCCGCTAATGACGTCATGGCGTTTATCCATCTTGTAGGGCTTCGCCGAGGTCGGCTCACCAAAGGAGGTCAAGTTGATGAGGAGGCCACCGCTCGAATGATTTTGAGCGACTGGAATGATGGGCGTATCGCGTACTACACCTATCCACCTAAGGTCGACGAACTTTTTATGCGCTCGAGCGGCGATTACAAGGCATTGAGGGTTCATTCAACCAATGAAACTGCCGCGGCCGAGGATGAGGAGGCCCCGCAGCTCGTGTCAGGCCTGTCGCGTGGCATTACAATGGATGGTCTGCCTGTGTTCCACCTTAGACTGAGCACGGCATCGTCTAATGCACACAATAGGAAAAAGAAATGGATCCATCGGTATCACGCCGAAGAGGAATCGGGAGAAAGTAGCATGGAGGAGGAGCTTTAAGTCCCGCAGGATTTCCTCTTTCATATAGGCATCTATATTAAATTCAACATTTGTGCCTTCCATGATCGTTCGTTTAATTTAATACATGGATTGGCCAACAGGGTTAATAATATTGGGGTGATCCCAATGCTTTTCTATTTAATTCCACTTAGTACATCTCAGAAGAGTTGTCCGAGGTTAGGGAATTTTTCCACTTTCCGTTATTGATTTGCTTCATTTTTTCCTTCACGTATGAAATTTCTTTTCCCACATCTTTATTTTCACTTTTATGTATTATGCTCTATGTTACAACCTTGATTTGTTTGATGCGGGTTGAATGTAGAGAAGGAACAATATTAAAAGGTGTGTGTGTGTGTATAGGTGGTAACTTGCTTTATTGTTATTTTTAATATTCTGTTTGGCAGCATAGTTCATCGACAATGTATCATGATGCGCCTATAGAGGCGTCGATGGGTACAATCCATCGTAGACAGCGTCGTGCTTGTAACACATTAACTGGCCTCTTTACTTCTGCAGCCGCCGATTCTCAGCAACTCCAAGAGATCCTGGACTTCTTACTTAGTCCTACTCAAATTCAGGGACCTGGGGCACCCATGATGCGCGTCGCGCTGCAGTTTCCAGATGAATTGCTGGAGGACGCGCCCGCGGTGGTCCAGGAGTTGGAGACGCGTTTGAACAATGACCCACGCTACCCAACGCTTAAAAAGCGCTTTATGGAGTCCCAAACAGCACAGAATGGAGTAGTCGAGGGGAGGGTCAACACAGTTGCTTCCTGTTCTAATTCCTTAGCACGCCCTTCTACCGTACCGACTCCTGCACCTCTTGCCGCTGCCATTCCAGCACCGCGCCTAGCGTCTCTTAAAAGCAATCATTGTGGCCAACCACTGAATCCTAACGCACCCACTGGCATCCGTTTCTTTATTCTTGCGGATTCTACCTTCGGGAGTTGCTGTCCTGATGAGATCACAGCTCAACACTATCAGAGTGATCTCATTGTACATTTTGGGGATGCGTGTATGAGCCGCTCAACACGACTTCCCGTTATCTACATTCATCCACCGTTTAGGTTCAATTGTATACACCGACTAGCACCCCTTATTTATGGGACTGCCCCAACACAGGGTGCCGAGGCTTTATCAAATCTGCCACGCATCTCCGGCTGTCAAGCAGAACGAGCGGCAGTATACCTTGTCGTGAATGTGCTTGATCGAGTGTGCCGTGCGCTTCAACAGAACATTCGTCGATGGAACGAGTTACACACGCAGCAGGACGGGTCTTTTTCCTCGGTAAAATCGTCTCAAATGAGGGCCCAGCTTGTAGTAGTTGGACCGCACTCAGTCCGTGATCTTTTAGAGGCTGTGGAAAGGGAATGGGGTAGTTCTGAGCACGATGAAGAGGATGCTTCTGTAATCTGGTGCCGCTATGTGAACTGCGACATCCGCCAGATCGTAGAATCTCCTCACGAAGATGTCGAAGTTGCGATTGATGGAGCCGCTCGCCATTCGGCACCACAGCATCCTGAATCCTGCGAGCCGCTGAACGGTGATTCAGGCGAGTGGATTCTCAATGGTGTTCGCTTCCCACAACTCCATTTCCATCCAGAATCCAATTCTACAAATGACAGTGTGGCTTCTCTAACAGTTCAATACTTTTTTTACATAGGTCCTGGTAATGGTCCTCATTTAATACATCTTATAGGAGTTCACCAGTACAATAGGTTTCACTACACCGAAGCAGAGCGCGAATTTTTCCTTACAGGAGGAGAGGGTCCTACAGGCGATGAGGCGCAATGCCTGCCGCCTGTTCTTTCAGTCTTGGATGAAAATTTCGGTATGGCGACGACGCTTCCCGTGAATTCTGCAGCCCCCATGACCGAGGCTGGAAATGGGAATGCCGTCGCACTCGGCTTGGAGGCAACTTCGGAGGACGTCAATCGCTTTGTCGATGAGACGATTCGCGCGGCCTCAAATAACAGTTCGTTGAAAGCTCTGCTCTGGACGTCCGGCTGCAACGAGGCCGAAAGGCAATTCCAGCGTCGCCAGCGCCAGCGGGATTTTAATATCGAGGTCCTGCGCAACAGCTCCGCGGTTGGTATTCTGGTTGCCTCCCTCGCCATCGCAGGCTACTACGAACTCACAATGCTTCTCCATAAGCTGCTTCGACTTTGCGGTAAAAGAGCCTATATCATTTATATTGGTCACCTGAACGAGTTCAAGCTCGCGAATTTCGAATCCACCGTGGACAGCTTCGTAGTTGTCGCATGCCCTAATAGCCGAAGCTGCCACTTTCCCGTGCAAGACGACAACTACATAAAGCCGGTGCTCTCGCCCGCCGAGGTGCTCATCACGCTCGGGGTGGGGGACCCACTCTTCGCTCAATATGGCCTACCGGCAGCCTTTAGCACCGCTTTCGATTGTATAATTCCCCCACTTCGGGCCGCGGTCGAGGAGCGGAAGCGGCTTGAGTTAGAGAAGGCCGAAGATTCGGAGAGCGAACGACGACTGGAATGGGTGGAGAGCTCAGCGTTGGTGCGGGTAGGACGAAATGGTGCGCTAGCCGCGGGCGCATCTTCGCATGCGGCCCACGGCGCCCTTGCGCGGCTTCATGAGCGTGCTTTTATCGGGCTCGACCCATGCCTTGGAAAGACGTCCGTGCAAACCTCACTAGAGGAGGGGAAATACGGGATTGCGCGCGGGTACCAGACTGAAAGAGCCCAACAGTTTCCTGACAGCTAGGGATGGAGTATGATGGGAGGGAGAGTTAGATGGACGGATGCAGGAAAGAAATTCACAGGTGAAGCATGCTCGTGTGCTTCAATCTTTTAAATATCCTGTACATTCTTTACACATGGGCGATGCGATTTTATGAATTTTAAAAAGTGAACACGCCAATTTTAATGGTAATAATATAATATTGATTTCGCATTAAAATCTTATCTAATAATATACATGCACATACAGGATCAATAGTATTGTAATAGCTAGACGAGTAGAAAGTTATTTTTCTTCGAGGGGGTAATGTGATTTTACTTTTACTTCATATCTCGATAACAATCACTCGCAAAAGTTCATTGAGTCTTACACTGTGCCATGATTCACTTCTGTTGCCGATACTTTCTTATGATCTCTCTTCTCAACTTAGTCGTATGGGATATCAAGTAGCTGGGGCTAGAGAATAATTGTTGTTTTTTCCCTAAGGGTACTGCGGGAAAACGAAAGGATGTGTCTATTTCCGTTAGTCTAGATGACTACATGGTCTATTAAAGCGATTTTCGTCTTTTTAGCATTCTCCCATTTGTCATCTACAAAAAGAAAGAAAGAAAGAGATCCAAAAGGAATATTATTAAAACTCGCGTGGATAGATTGACTCTCAACAAAGTACATTCATATCACTTCTATCACGTTGCAAGACTGCTCTACGTGGAAGGCCACGGGAGGTCTACACTCGGATCTCGTAAGCAATTCAAACTAGATACTATTGGGATTACTGATTTGTGCCTGCACAAGCTAAGAATAACACTGGGAAATCGAGGATTGACGCTCATCGTGTGATCTAGTTATCGACATTTTCGAGAAGGGTTAGGGTGATCTAAATTCCTATATTTCACCAATGTTGTCAGGTTGTTGGTTGCTTTCGGACTTGGATGGAACCCTTGTCAGCACACCCCATAAGGCACAAGGGAAATATCCATCAATCACGCAAAGCCCTTGTTTTGATCCCATTCGCCGCTGGCTCATGAACGGCGGCAGTGTTTGCATCATCACCACTGCAGATCTACGCACATTGAATCAGGTGTATTTTCCTTTGCAACCATACCTTGCAGAAGGCAGAGTTGGTGACCTTCAACAAAGCAGTCAGAAGGGTGGCGACGGTATCAGGACCGTATCCGAGACTAATAATTCTTATGCACCAGACCCATCTTCGTCTAGTTCCGAGGGTTATCAGTCAGGCAAGGACATGCGGTCTTTGTCAACTCAGCATAATGAGGGATCTGCACCTTTTGGTAAGGGGACACTATTATTGAGTCTTTATTCCGGTGCCGCGTTGTACCGGTGTACCTCTAACTCAGTAGAGCTTGTGACGGATTATGTCAATTCTACTCATTTCGCTATGCACGAATCTACTAATACACTCAAACCTTGCAAAACACAATCAGTGCCTCTGCAGATTGTGAGCAAGTCTAGTAATAGCGGCAATACTATGGGCTTCGACAATGTCAATTGTGTACAAGGGACATGTATTACGCGAGGAGTAAGCAAAAAGCTTTTGATTTATCTAACCAACTTATATCAAAGCTTTATTTTGGATTTGCTTAGTGGAGAACCGGTCGTCGCTGCTGCCGCGCTGCGGCTATCTCGTCGGTATCAGACGATGTGGATAATGATACTTCGCTATTTGGATGATCTTTACGAAATGGTTCATGCAGATCGACGCGTCGAGAAGTCGATATCAAAGAACTGCAAAGATTTAGCAGGGTATTTATCTGCTATGCAGTGTGACGATAAGGCGGTTTCATGGAAAATGGAGTATCTTCGGTCTCGTCCGGATCTCCTCATATGTCTGGGAGTGTTACGTGTAGAATATATTGTCGATAAGGCCTTTTCCAGTGCTGCTCCTGCATCTTCGGTTCAGTGTAAGCATCAGGAGAACAAGGACCGTACGTTGCTGATAGAAAATACCAAGTCTTTGCTTCTCAAGGATCTCCCCCAGGACATGGCGGAGGTCATGAAGCCAAAAGTTGAGGCTTTTGTTTCCCATATGATTCATGTGCTCGGTGTGGATTCAGAGTGCTTGACGAAATGGCATCAGAAAGCGGACTCTGCGCTCGTGGACGTTGCTCAAGTTATCGTCCTTGGCGTTCCACTAGGACTATTTTCTCGTTACTTTGTAAAGTCCATACCTGAGTTTGTCCGGATCGGGGTCAATATCATGCCACAACCAAACAGCGTAGTTTTTTCTAAGCTCGGGATCAACAAATCCACAACGGTGCAGTACCTCATCGGGGAAAACGTGGACCGCAGCGGATCGTTCCTGCAGGCGGCGGGGGCCGAGAGCTCGCCCTCGCATCACTGCTCCCGTGGCCCGACCTCTGTTTGCAGTGCGAAGATCCTCGCCCTCGGGGATAACCCCCACACTACGGACCATGGGCTCACCGTCTTCCGCAACGTCAGGTTCATCTCGGTTGAGAAGATCTCGCAGCGCGAAGAGAGGCATCAACGAATCGAACGTCGCCTGAATCGGACAAGGATGCTAGAACAGCTCGGAAGAAGACCGCGCATGCCAGACGGCTCCCCGGCACCGTCTTACAAAGAGCTCTTGGCCTCTCTGATAAAGAATGGGCCTTTAATGGATGATCGCCTGTTCCAAAACATCGCCTACGTTGGCAATGAGGAAGATGGCACTGCCTTGTTCTTGACCGCTCTCATGGATGAACTCAAGGTGCCGCCCTTTAGTGTCTCCACTAAATTGACTTGTAAGCCAGGTACAAAGCCGGTAGATCCGGAGACATTTACTGAGGCACTATATAAAGCGGTGAAATCGGCAAGTTCTGAAGCTCAACCTGGGAAGATAAGATCGAATATTTAAGATAAAGTAAAAAGTAAGCAAGTGGAGAGGTAACTGAATCCTATTTTTTTTAGATAATGGTTTGGGGTACCTTCGAGGCATATCAATTGTGTTATTACAGCGGGTCACTCATCGTAAAATTTGTCGGAAGGTATCAGCAATCACGACGCAAATCACGATCTAAATTAATAGGAAAATGTGGTAGTTTCGCATTGTAATCTACCATCCTATAGTATTTGATTGGCATTCAAAAAAACACTAATGATGAAAATCTAAGCAGGCAGTTTGCAATATCTTATTCGGGTTTTGCTTCAGGTGTCTCAAAAGCATTAATTTTCGTTGCTATGTAATCCTTCAAGATTGAAAATTGAAGGGGTCGATTTCCAGTATTTTTTGATTCCCTCATAGCAACACACAACTCATCATTTTTTGGCATTTAACATTTAATAAGTATTAATCAACTTAACTATATAACCTTTTGCTTCTTCTATTGAAATGATAAAATATTTCTGTTGTTGCACTTCCCCTCTTTATTTTGAGAAGAAAATAGAAAGCCATCATTCGAAAAAAAAATAGTTTTTGATAACCGCTCCTATTCCCATTGGAGAAAAAGCAATATGTCCGAACATCCCGTTGAGAATGCTCGCCGTGAGTTTAACTCTTCCTTCCCAGCCATGCCTGCGGACAAACTTCCCCTTGCACCGCAAACTGCTGCGGTGCCTATGCCATCAGTAAAGTCCCAGACATCACTCCACTCCAAGTCGCCCGTCCATGGTGATCTTTCCCAGCGATCCCAGACATCCATTCGCGATAAGTCGCCTGTTCACGGAAATACTTCCCATCGATCCCAGGCATCCCTTCCTGATAAGCCGCCGATCCCTGGCAATACTTCGCAGCGATCCCAGGCGTCCCTTCGCGATAAGGCACCTGTTCAGGGCAATACTTCCCATCGATCCCAGGCATCCCTTCCTGATAAGCCGCCGATCCCTGGCAATACTTCGCAGCGATCCCAGGCATCCCTCCGCGAGAAGACACCTGTTCACGGCAATACTTCGCAGCGATCCCAGGCATCCCTCCGCGAGAAGACACCTGTTCAGGGCAATACTTCGCAGCGATCCCAGACATCCCTCCGCGAGAAGACACCTGTTCACGGCAATACGTCTCAGCGATCCCAGACATCCATTCGCGATAAGTCGCCTGTTCAGGGCAATACTTCGCAGCGATCCCAGACATCCCTCCGCGGCAAGACGCCCGTCCATGGTAATTCTTCTCAGCGATCACGGAGGTCCTTTTCAAACCGCAGTGATAACATGACGCCAAAGTCCGAAAATTATGTGATCAATGTTAGTAAGAATCCTGAAGAGAGCCTTTCTGAGAAGGATGCTCGTCTTCGCAAAATCATGGCGGAGTACAATTTCGATGCGTCTTCTCTTCCCTCCCTGCAAGAACTCCGCGAGGAGCGCGTTCGTCTGATAGAGGAGGTCCGACACCATAAGGACGAACAGGACTCGCTGTCGCTGGACATTGAGGGTCTGGAGGGTGCAGCTGAACTTTACAACACCGCTGCTCGCGTGCAGCGTCTTGAGAACTTTGTCGCTGAGGGCTCTGAGTATATCGATAAGGTGTTGCCTGGCGAGATTGAACGATTCGTGGAGGATGACCGGAGGCGTTCCGACGAGGAGGTCGCAGCGTATGCCCAAGAGCTGGATTCCAGGCGCCAGAGGATCTTACAAAAGGCTGCTGCTGCGAAGGAGCGCACCACGAAGCTAGGCAAAAAGGATGTCTCAAACCACGTGGATCCGGAGCTGGATAA
The DNA here is from genome assembly GCA_000331125.1 of Phytomonas serpens 9T. Lineage (NCBI taxonomy): Eukaryota > Euglenozoa > Kinetoplastea > Trypanosomatida > Trypanosomatidae > Phytomonas > Phytomonas serpens. The sequence continues at coordinate 25,536 of AIHY01000406.1, forward strand.
CGACATCGAAGAAACCATTGCCCATGTGGATGGAAACGTCGGCAAAATAGAGATGCTGAGTGACAAGCTCAAGAAGTTCCGCATGCTGAAGAGCAAGTTGCTTGCCGAGATATCGCGCCAGAAGAAGGATTCCGTTGGAATGGAAAAGAACCTCAACATCCAGATCAAGAATGCAGAGCTCAGCAATGCCCGTGACGTTCGTCTCTCAAAGGAGCTTAACACGAGCAACGCCAGTCTCACGGCAAACGTGCAGTTGCTTATGAATCAATTGAATGTGGAGCACTACGGCATCGACAACGTCCCGACGAACGCGCAGCTGGAGGAGGGGTACAGGAATCGTATGCTCATGCTGGAGGCAACTCCTGTGAATGCTCGGGAAAGCATACCCGAGCCTGAGCCCCCTGTCTATGAGTCATTGAACGACGATGATGTGAAAAACGACTCGCGTTCGCGTGGCTCACAACCGTTGCCGACACCGTTGCGGAGGGTAGAGTCGCAGGGCAGCCGCCGCAGTGAGCCTGTGGAACAGGTTGCGCGGATGTCAAGCGAGAAGGTCAACCCAACTCCGCATGAGATGCGGATGGGATCGCAGGCCAGCCAGCGCAGTGAGCCCGTGGGAAGGATTGTACAGACGCCGAGTGAGAGGGTCAAGGCAACCCCGCATGAGATGCGGATGGGATCACAGGCCAGCCAGCGCAGTGAGCCTGCAGGGAAGGCCGCGCGGACACCAAGTGAGAAGGTCGGCCTAACCCCGCATGAGATGCGGAATGGCTCACGCCATGATAGCACGAGTCTGTCAAGGATCCCTGAAAAGCCTGTGGAACCCGTGCACAGTCATTCAAATGAGGAGGAAAACGTTCCTAAGCCTGCTGTGGTATACTAACTGATCCACTATCAGTTCGAAGGATAAATAAGTGAGACACACCAATATCAAAGCTTTTGCTGAACATTGCATAAATGTCTCCATTTGTCTTCCTTTTGCCTCAACAGAGAACTATCGAAGGACAAGTGCAATATATATTTTTGAGGTTGAAAATATTAATATGACACACAAGCATCTAGATATAATGATATCTGCGCCAAGGGATGTTTTTTACCTTAGGTAGCCTATAGTAGGTTTTGATATATTTCAAGATCCAACTATAGTAATGCAGCTAACCCTTGTGTATTGTCTTACTTTTAGTTAATTTTATTTAGTTCTATTTGTGGAACAAATTTGAGGTGGGTATTTCTATCGTTTTTAAAAATATATTTCATCATTTTCTAGCAAATGATGAATTGTGTTGTGGAACAGAGAATTCGAATCAGTGGAGGGAAAAATGTATACATATATTTATATATATATAAAGGAAGAACTTTTTAAAAAAAAAATTAAGTGGAAATAGATAAAGCGATGTTTTTCATTATTGTGACATTTGCCGGTTTATAAGGTTGGAATTTATCTGTATGTTGATTGCATTCTGTGCGTAAGGGAGGGAGAGAATTAAGAAAACGGGGTGGATTATAATATTTTGTTGGGTTGTATCTACTACCCTAATGAAACTACTTGGATACTTTTAAGGACCTTGATTACGGATGCATTTTATTTTATTTGAGAGAAAGATGATGACCAAAACAGCTTCCGAATAGCTATCTAATAGCGAACGTAAAATGCAAAAAATATTTATAAAAATATTGTACGACAATTTATTGCAATATTTACGATGTTGAGGGACATACACTAATATACACATGGAGGAAAAATATAGGAAGACAAATGAAAAGCAATATTACGAGCTTTTTTTCTTCAGTATTCTCAATTTTATGGAACGAGCTCTTGCTCTCTTTTGTTTCTTCTATTACTCCTTTCTTTGGGAACGATATATTATATTGAATTTATATCCTTTTTTCTCTAAAAAAATTAGCTTTTCTTTTGTACGTACGATCATTTTCTAGACAGCAAATACTTAAACGAAAATAATATACTTTTTATCGCTTTGTAAGCATAAAATTTGTCTTTGAACGCTTTTATTTAAGATGTGACGCTCGCTGCATGTTTTAAACTTTTCCTTATTCCCATGTATTTAGTGCCATGTTATCTAGGGGGTGGTAATATAGAAACACAAATAGTAGAAATTAAAAGTTTTGACATTTTCTAAATCTTACTCGATAGTGTGCATCACGCATGTTTAGTCTTGACTCTTTTTTTGCCGCAATGCGGCAATGGCAGTACTCGAAGGACAGCATCGCTTTTTTAGGATATAGTGAGGTAGCGCTTTTTTTTCTTTCCTCTTCCAACCTCACACCGCGTGCGTGGATTACACAGCTTGACCGTTGTGAGGATTCCCATAGAAGTCTTAAAAGAAAAAATGATAGTGTAGCGGATCAAGTTGTCGCATTGCCTATCTTTTCTCATATCCACCTCGCTGTGGTCTCGTCCTGTTGTCAAAAGGTTACCATTCTCACAAACGATGAGGTCGTCTCGCTTGCGGGGTTTTCCAAAACCCCTTTAATCGCGTCTATCATCCTAAACGATTCCTGTGAGGATGGGAAACACAACAGTGATGAGAAGAACGATGGAAGGGGTGGGCCAACGGACGATTATTACCGAGGCGTGGCTACCGAGAATATGCGCATTGCCAAGTGTCTGGACGACTTGCTACGACGAGCGCACCAGGATGACTGTGTGTGGCGAGGCCGACGCCCGTTGCAGATGCTCTTTGGCATGGATCCGCGATTGCGGCTGGCGGAGTCTATGGTCGTTCGGGCGCGCTGCGCCGCGTTGAAGGTGAGCCTCGTCGAGCCGCAGGGGAAGGCCCAGACGACATCGTCGGGGGGGGGTCCAAAGTCCAGGTCGAGGCTCCTTTTGCCTCGCGCGACCCCACCGAGCCGGCTGGGTCGGGATATCCACGATAGCGTGCGGCGCCTTATATCGCAGTCGCCTCCCCCACTAGCGTATGTCGGTTCGAACACGAATGAGCGCATTCTCAACCTCTTTTTCCCCTCCCTGCCTTCCTCGGGTGGGAAACGAGACCGGGAGGAAAAGGAGCGTCCGGAGGCCGAGGGGAGTGGTCCCACCGCGGCGGCAGATGCACCGCCATGCGAGCTGGGCCTCCGAGAGTTGGGTATGAGCCGACTGCGTGGTGTGTGTTTGTTGCTCCACCTCCACGGATACATTTTGGAGAGACAGGGCGAGCCATCTGCTCCCCTTCCCTCAATCGTTGGGGATGACACTGTCGAGGTTTTGGAGGGGCTCCTCGCCGCTACACATCGGGGTGGCGATGAGCAGGAGTTCAGAGGTTCATCAAATGAGGATGCCATCGGAAACGATCAGATGAGTGGTGAAAAGGGGTCTACCGAGCAACTTCATGCTTTGCTTGGGGGTTGGCATTTTCGCTGCAGCTTCTGTGGAGGGAAGCCGCCTGTCAGTATTGATAGGATGACCCCTCCAGAGCCGGAAGATTCTGTGCAGACCCCGTCTAACCCTGTTGTAGAGTGCACATCTGAACCCATTCAGCCAGATGCGTCTCCGATGCCACCTACGGGTGAAGGTGAGACAAATAGCGATCATGGAAATGGATGCGATGAGGAGGTGCAGGATGCACATTCACATGGTGCTGAGGGTGCAAGCAGTGAATCTAATGAAAAACTCGAAGACCTTTGTGGTGACGAAGGTGAGGGGGAGAAGAATGCTTCTGAAATTGATGTGCTTGACCCAGCACATGAAAATTTGACACCAACTGAGAAAGACCCTAATGAGCGCTCCTCGACTCCTGAGGCAAAAGCAAACATATCTGATCAAGTACCTTTTATCTCTAAGAAGCGCCATCCGTCCATGATCACGGTATCATTCAGCGTGCACGAACCCCTAAACGGCCACCACAGCTGGTGCCCATGGAAAAATTTGTTCTTGGATGCCGTTCTCAAGGAGCAAGGCAGGAATAGTGAAAACGGTGGCACAAAGGTGATTGCTCCACGCTTGGTCCACATGGATTTTAAAGTAACCAACCCCAGTGAAAGTGTGAAGAGAAGTTTTTCTGGCGACGAGCATTCGGTTAAATTACCTCTTCCATTGTCGGGAGATGCCTCTGAGTGCTCTCGGAATCATGATGATGCAGGTGAGCCAGAGCAACCCAAGAATACCAATGATGGAGGGGAAAAGGAGGATGAGAAAGATACGCTACGCTTCCAACTTACTTTCACTGAGATAGAGCGACTTATTACTGTCTGGCGAACTAGCGAAGACATTGAAAAACGTTTTCGGTTTTCATACTTGGTGAATCCCTATCCAGAGAAGGTGTGGCGACTGAGCAAGCGGCAGTACTTGCCATCCGAGGGGGCAGAAGATGCTGCTCCCAGCATCGTGGTTGAGTCTTCATCCGCGATTGACATGGAGGCGTTCCTCGCCAATTTGCAAAAGCGTTTAGACACCACGGGGAATAGTGCGGGAGCAGGCATGGAGGGACCGTATCGAGCGGCAAGTGTCGTTTACTGGCCAACCATGATGACGGAGACGGGGTTTAATGGCAGTAATGTTGGCGAGAAAACTTTGATGTTGGTGGCGGATACAATTCAGACACTTTTAGGGTCCGGGAACTCCACGAGAATGGTGTCATCTGGGGATATGGGTCATGATAGCGCCGCAGACGATAAAATCAGCACCCGACCCATCATTTCCACTGCATTACCTCTTGATGCCCCTGGTTCGCATTTGACTACTCTCCTGGCGGAAGGCCTTATGCTGTTGAAAAAGATTTCGGCCTCAGCCATACCTTCTCACACGGGCGGCGACCCTGATGCCTCATCGAAGCGGCAGGAGTTTGCGAAACAGTGTACGGACTTCATAGCCCGCACGGACCGCGAGTGCTTGATGAAAAGCTGTCCCGGCATAGATGCGAAGGAAAGCATAGCGGACAAGGATCGGATTGTCTATGATGTGCTACAGAAACTTGTGAAACCCACCATCGCACTCCTCTACCACGATCATCTTTTCCCTCTTGATACCATCGAGGGGTCGTCTAAACCGACAGCGCTACTAAAGTCTTCTTCTATCGAGTCCACAGAGACTGGTGTTGGAAGTGATGTTGGCATTGATGACAGTGCAAAAGGAGCTGAAGTTGGGCATCCGACAAGTTCTCTGAACGGTACTGGCAGCCATGACGGATTTAGTGGTGGTAGCTCTTCACTAGGATGGTTTTGGAGCTCAACATCGCTGGAGGATGTGAGGAGCAGCGTGGAAGCTTTTGTGAATGAGCTAAGACAGCGACAACATCTGAAAATCACAAAGGTTACCGATGAGCAGGCACACCCATCGACTAAGGCTTTGAGGCGCTCGCCTAAAATTGCTTCCTCGTTTGGTTCAACCATTCAACAAAGTTCACTGAGTTCTTCAAAACTCCCGTCATTTCAAGATGCGATGAGGACCTCGAATGCACCAAACCCGTCGTCGGCGAATCTTTCTAAATCTTTGGAGCCCCGTGAATATCGCGGTGCGAAGCGCCCGGCAGTTTTAGCCTCTAGACCCTCAGTGTTGGCTGCGCCGGACGGTTTCTCTGCGTCTCCGAGCATGTTCACCAACTCGGCACCGAGCGCGAAGCGGAAGGGGTTCTCCACGCCGACAAAGGAGCCTTTATTATCTGCTGCGTGGGACAATACGAACGCAATATTGCCCGATAATGCCTCTCACCCCGCTTCTTCTCTTTCTCCCGATGCTTCGGTTCTTGGGTCCGCTCGATTCCTGAAAAAACAGACGAGGTGGGGATCTCAACCTTCGCATCACAAGATGCCCTACCAAAAACTCCGGCCAAAGCCACCGCCACCACCACCGCCGCCGCCGCCGCCGCC
>AIHY01000417.1:0-18836 GCA_000331125.1 Phytomonas serpens 9T
ATTCCAATCTTACTGAATATATATATATATATATATGTATATGTTTCGCCGTTTATTTCAGCGGGAAACCGCTAAACCTCTCCTATCTATGCTCTTGTCGAGTTCTTCCACCACAAGCAAGTGCAGTTCTTCCACTTCAACGCCTTCAAAGGGGCGTTCATATGATATTTCTTCATCTTCGCATTTCAACCATTGTGATGCCCTCAACTATAGTCAAACGTTGAGTGGAACAAATACACTCTCGACATTTTCTAACTCACGTTCGAATTTACCGAGAGATCCCGTCAACAGTTCTGACCCCGCGCAGGGGCCTATTAAAGACCGATTCCCATACTCATCAGTTGACCTTGCTGACCCGCGTCGTCGCCTTGCCGTACTCATAGATGGAACCAACGACAACCTGCTGAGATATGACAGCAGTATCGGTACCACTGTGTCTACCTCGACTTGGCTAGAGGGTCCTGCTCGAGAGACAAGCCTCGTGGTTAATGTCCTACCTGCCATTTTTAAGGTCGGTGTACCAGTATTGTTGCGCGTCTTTGGATACCGGCTCCCTGTGGAGTGGGAACCGCTGGTTCTAGGGGAGGGTGATGAACGCGGAACAAAGAACGGTGGCGGGGGAAGACTCGTGGAACTGTCCCCCTCACTATTCTCTTCTCGTCAACGGGAGCCGCTAAAAGATGCTGGGGGTGATTCTGGAGAAGCAAAAGTTCCTAACGTTGGTTCTCTAAAAAGTCTCAGCATACAAGTGGAGTTCTTTCACGTGGAGCGGTTTATTCCAATTCCAATGCAAATTGAGGCGGACGCACAGCACCTTTACAATTTTCGCCATTATAATAAAATAGAAGGGGTATGTTATGTCTGCCATGAGGTGGATTGTGCCCTGTATGAAGCACTAATGGAAGAACAGCACCGTCCTATTCAGCAAAGTCTTGAACTAGATTTTAGGAGCAATAAGAGTGAGAATTCTTCTCAACCTTCGCTCAACACCTTCTTTAACCAGTATTTAATTGATGAGCTTGGAATGGTGAAGTATATTAATGTTGATGGTCGGTGGAATGATGACTCATAAGCAGAAAATTTTTATCGCTGATAAGTTATAAAGAGGAGATGCACCAATGACGATAAATAGTTGAAGAGATTATTGTGCATGTGGAGGAAAGGAAAGTTTCCGTTTCAGGTGAAGGTCCAGCGCTGATATATATTATCTCTCTTTTTAATTACCTGTTTTTTCTCTAAAAATAGCAGCGTTAAGCAATTCTTAATCCAACAAAAATTGCGGTAACACCTTTTTTAGATAGTACAAGTGAACGAAGTGCTCAGTAAACACTTGAAATGGGCTTCGTTGATCGTGGTGGGGGGCGGGAGGCCAAAGGCTCTAGCTTGCGTCGGTCGAAGAAAAACCCTGGTGCTCCCTCTAGCAGGAACCAGTGTCTAAACAAGAATTTTATTTCACCAACTACACGCTCTACACCCCTCCCGCCACCTGCTTGTATGATGATAGTTTCCAAGATGGTAGCATATATACGTCGTCAAGCCATCAGTAGCTCTGCTTTGTCAATACCATCATCTTCAACATCAGCGCTCGCTGAGCATGCGGAAGTTCCACAGACGCAAACGACCTATACACTCGAAAGTGCGTCGCAGCTCGACGATGCTGTCTGGCAATTCAATAAGTTTCTTAATGCATTAAGTCTCCCTCAGGAAGATGAAATCGCGATGCTTATTAAAAGTACTGGTACGGATCATGGTATGTTGCCAACTCAACGACACATTGACGTTTCTGCTGCAATTCTTTCAAGGAAGCTTGAATTTGATCAAGCTGGCCTGTTCCGTAGAGCTGCAGAAGAAGGCAATGTTAGCACAGTGCTGTGCTGGTGTGCGGAGCAAGAGCGGCAGCCAATGCTCGTGGAAATGTGTAAGGAGCACAATAAACTTGTCCTTTCAGACACACCACAGCTATGTGATCGTGTGGGTTTAAATGACAAAAAAGGAAAGAAGGTGTCTTTTAGCGAAGACATTCGAGATGCGGATCAACATCCAAAACAAATAGTCTCTGAGGTCGATATGAAAAGCTTACAGATACGCGCCCCCTTGATGGCACCGGGTGGGGTTGTGCTCTACTGCCTAGTTGGCGTACATCCTAACAACATTGATGGCATGAAGCTCAAGTTGCAGGAGAAATGGGTTGATGAGGTCCGTAGTTACGCCAAAAATGCTGAAGTTCTTGGAATTCTTTCAGGACTTGACTTGTGTCGTGGAAACGACTCCCATTATGCGCAGGAGTGGATGTTTCGACAGTCTTGGTGGGTGGCAAGTGAACTGCGACTACCACTAGTCCTTTTTCTTGATAGTAAAACACCCGAGGGACTTAATCGGATCGGGCAACGCGTGGCTGTGCTACTGGATGAACTTATTCAAAACAGTTCCTTTGAGGCAAACACTGCCATGCGCGTAGACACTTCGAATAAAGGGCCACTGACTGAGGTTGGCACAGGCGCAACATCTTCCTGCAAAGCGCCTGTGGCGGTAGTATTGCATAATGGACTGAAGGTTCTGGCGTGCTCTGAAGACATGCGCAAGTGGATTTCTAGACACCAACCAGAAAGCCCGCAGGCTGTCGTTTTAAGGCACACAGAGCAAAAAAGTACGTCTTCCGGCAGTCCCATGTTGCCAGCGTACGTGATAGTAACTGCGGAAGGACTAAATTTTAGTTCTGATGAATTTTTTAAGACCGAAAAAAATACTATAGGTGACTACATCGACTCTTGGGCAAAGCTTTTGCCACGATTGCGCCCCACCGGATGCGGGACGTGTTCCATTCATGCCGAGAGTACCACAATTAAGAGGGAAGGTCACTTGAGCTGGGCACAGCTTCTTGTTGGCACTGCCTCTCCATGGTGCACTCCACAGAATCTACCAGATAAGGACTTATGCTCACTTCCAAATGAGCCAGGGCATTATCTGTACGTTGTCCGCACTCTTTACGAGGCAATGAAAAGAGAGTATGAAAAAGAAGTCAGTGATGCGCCACTTCAGATGGACCGTACTGAAATCTTGCTCACATCGCCCGACGCTTTAGCAGACCTTGTGCTATGCAACGCCTTGTGGGTTTTCTTTGCCAGCTATATTGCAGAGGCACTCTTAAAGGATGACCAGACGACTGGGTGCGGCAGTGGGCATAGCCCTATTGACATCAACAAGCATGGTGTGTTCCTGTCTTCGACACATGAAAAAGCGTGTCCAGATAGCCCTTTACACAATCTAGGGAAAGTGTATATGTGCACCAAGTGTCAAACTCCGCTACTAGATCATCTCAGTTATGAGATCCAACCGAGCTCATTTCAAGACTCCTCTATCGAAGGAAAGGAAGCAACGCTGGCTCAAGAACATGAAGTGGAAAAGGGTAGCCAAGTGACTCATAATGTGCCGCTGGAGTTGCGCAATTGTCCTTCGATTTCGGCGGTTCAAAATTGCTCTTACCATGTTGAGGGTGACCGGTTTGATGCCTTGCTTGTACAAGGAAGACTTCTTTACTGCCGTCACTGTGGTGCTCAAGTGGGAGACGTGAATGAGGACAAGGAGGATGACGCACTATCGGGTCGTACAATTCAAGCACACCTCACGGAGGTGGAATTAGTCCCTCTAGAATATCTTCACATTCGAGATGCCTCAACCGAGATAATTTCCAATTATAATCAAAATAATAAAGAGGAAGAGCACGATTGGCAATCATTGAAGGGACAGTGTGTAGTCAAAAGGTGCGAGCAAGAAAAAGATACGGACAGCCTTGAAGCCTTGCTAGAGAAAGCTACACGCGAGAGGGAAGAACTCGAGCGCGAGCGCGCAGAAGCGGAAGCACACCTTGATGACTCCAAGGCTTCAAAGAAGCGTAAAGCAGGAAAGAAAAATGTCAAGGCTAATAATCGATCAAATTTTACGCACTTTCGAAACAAAGACTTCGCACCGCGTTTGGTCAGGGAAAAAGAGAGAGGAGAACCAAGTAAAGCAATGCAAGATAATTTTCACCGTGGCGTCCAACACGGTTCTGCCCAATATTTTTTGGAACGGAATTTACCCATGGAGAAAGTTATGACAGCGGTGTCTTCTGTTACTTCATCGCATGGTGAGCTTGCTCTTGAAACGGAACAACGAACCATTCTGAAGCATTCTCTAATAGAGGAAAAAATGGATGCAGATGATACTGATGCATCGTCTTTTATTGCAGTGTCGCGCAGGCAGCGGAAAAAGGAAAATAAACGCAAGCAATATCAAACAAAAGCTACTGGTCATAATAATGACGACTTGGAAAGTGATTAATGTGGGAATTATTTTCATGGCATTCGTCTAGAGAAACACATACATATATGCACAGAGAGATATGGAAGATACACATAAGGGGGGATATTGGAAATGATTGCGCATACAATATCAGCATACGTCTGATTAACTCACCATTGTAGTTGTATGAGTTTAGGGCTGGTTTAGATAAATCAAGAGCGCATATGGATGGGGGTGAGGGGGGGGGGTAAAGGGGAAGAGGGTGTTAAGCGAGTAACTTAATAAAAAAGAACTGTACTTAATCACAGCGTTATCTTATTAGTGCATAAGGGCAACTCAAAGTTTGAACGTGGGCGACACGTATCCAGCGTTTTACCTTTTGGATTCTTCGTTTTTGTTATTTCCCTCTTCTTCCGGTTGTGCATTCGCCTTGGATGCGTTGAATAGGTGTTATTATTGCTTTCAATCTTATTTTTTTTTAACGTGTCCCCTTTTTCTTGTATTCAAAACCAATTAAAGGAACAAAAAGGAAACTGGGCGGGCTTTTAGGTGTATGGAAGCAGCTAACACCTGTTTCATGGCGGCGGATGACCAGACGTCCCCTATCCCCTCTGCTGGATGCAACGACGGTCAGACTCTACAAAAGGGAAGCTGTAAGGAGGTAAACGGAGTAGGAACCCGTAACAAGCATCGCTATGTTCAAGCGGCAGCAAAGGCTGCACGGCAAATGTCTCTAGCTGGACGAGAAAGTGGCTCTACATTGGTATTCGCTGAACACCCAGATCGCCTTCTCTGTGATCCGACCAACTCCCTCAGGGCTTATGGCGTCTATCAGTTCAAGTATGTTTCGACGCCTGCTGAGAGCGAGGCTGAGGTACAGGATTTAGTTGACCGTCTCATGCGGACCGCCATCGATGCATATGAACGGTCCGTCGAGATTTATATGAATCTCACGGACGAGGCAAAAACTTCGATGATACTGCGCCATGTACCGGTAATGGTTTCACAAGTTGTTGCACTCCCACCCCTTCTGTCCAAGCTCAAGGCCTCAGTTATGCCAAAGAAGCCGAGTCCAATAGAAAGAAGTTCCGTTTACTCCACACGAAGGAAAAGTGGAACCACGCTTCCTAATCCGCCACGGCCAGTATTTCTTTCGTCGACTACAAATATTCGTAGAAAGGATCCAAATCCGCTACAGCAACAACCTTCACCCAAGATCGAAGGCTTAAAATTGTCCTGTACACATGTTGTACGAGATTCAAAGGTGTCAGGGAATGTAAATTGTTCCACACGACCTTTAGGGGATGCCCCAACACCTAGCCTTTGCTCAGTCAGCCACAGTGATGAGACTTCAGAGTATAGAAAGACACGACCGTGGACCGGTAAGCCGTCTGATGATGATGCAGTTGCCGCCTCGGTGGCGGCGATGAGTAGTGCTCCGTCCATCGCAGCATTGGAGCACGCACAGCCGACCGGCCAAACTGATGCCAAGAGCACCTCTCCTAACCATCGTTTAGAGGAAGTGGTCCAAACGTTAGCTCAGCTCTGGCCACACTACAGTGGTGATGAGCGAGGAAATCTGGTGCGATCATGTCTGCAAAAGAAGCGCCAAATTTCGATACCGCGAAGCTCTCCAGACTCTGTGAAGATGGATGATAATGGCGTAGACCAATGTGAATCCCAAGCAGGTGAGGAAACCGTAGAGGTTGATCCTTTTCTTTCAGGTATGGCCACGTCACCGCGTCCGACTATACATATCCTCATTGACATCATTGCTTCACGTAAGGCCCTTGGCGCTAACCCTTCTCAGAGCAGACCACATCAATTGGCACAACTTATTTATGCAAGTCTTCAACGGTATAGCAAAGTGGCGTGTCTGCACGCCTGTGTTGGTATCAGTGATACAAACGTCAAGCTGGTATGTCGGGATGTACTTTTTCCATTGCAAATTTCACCTGTCGCTCTCAGTGGTGCGACCTCTATCCGAGCACGCACTGCGGGGGCCTCTCTGCGACGGAGTGGCTCCATGATTCACTCAGGGGTTTCAAATATTGTGAATGCAACACACTTGCTCGAAATAGAGAAGCGAGAGGGAAAACCCTCGCGCTTAAATGTTCATAAAGGTGATGCCACAAGCTTACAGAATGATATTAATGCGAGCACATTGTCTTCAGGACTACTTCCATGTGCACTTCTTCCTCCTGTTGGGGTAGAACTTATCGACCAGACCCATCTATTTGTTTGTATGCCTTCGAACTTTTTGTAATCGAAGTGTCATATCCAAATGGATATATCCTACTGTCGCCTAGAATGCAAATAAGAGACGTACAGTATGAGACAAAAGATAAAATATTCGGTTGTGCGTAGTATATACGTATACTAAACTATATGTATATTTGAACTATGTAAAAATAGAAAGATTTTTTGTCTACTATTCCTATATAAACTAGTCGATTCGTTTTCCTAAATAGTTATATTATTGTTCGCTATTCCCTTTAGATATCATTTAAGCCGTTTGCCCTGCATCCCCCTTCGAATAGGATTCAGACTATCAATAATATATTTGTAGTCATGTGATAAGCGAATGAACGATGAAGTGGTTTTGTGTTTCTGCATCCGAAATGAGGGGATCCTTGAATTGATATATACTAAATTTATTTCGAGGAATTACTTTCCATTTTTTTGCATTCATGTTAGTGATTTTAATATGCTTCTTTTATATTTATTCGAAGAATCTAAAGGCGTAAAAGTTTTGTGTTTGCATGTATATTTTATTGAAAATACTTTTGGATCAAATGAAATATTCCCGTTAGAGTATGTGTCAATTGAAAAGAGAGGTGCGTACAGTAATAGATCACTAGTGCAGACTTGTTCTCCGGTCAAACCCTTATTTCACGTATTCTTTCTCTTCTTAGGTGGTACCGCGTATAGATTAATATAAAATCAGTCCTGTAGAGTGCGTATGCAACCACACTATAACAGTATAACGTTCAGGCATATTAAATCTATTCCCAGGTACATTGATGGACGAATATAATTATGTGTGTAAGATCTCTCATACGACGAATACGCCCAACGCTGTCGATCTCATGGAACATCGGCTCTCTAGCCTCCTTGCCCACCAGTCGACTTGCAGCAACTTTTCCGGCACTCATGCAGCATCGTATGATAACACTAAGTGAGCTCGCCAAAGCATTCAGTGAGTTAGGAACCTCAACGAAATCAGATGCAGAAACAGCAGTAATATCGCAAGTGCAGGATGGGTATAATGATGTGAAGAAGACATCAAGTTTTCCTATCCTAGGAAATCAAACATCTATATATGATAAAATTGGAAGCCCTGAAGAAAATGGCATTTCTACCAGTACAACGTACTCACTAGCGGCGTCCAAACCCTTTGCCAACAAGAGATGGCAACAACGCCTTTTTACCCCATCTACTGTCGCGTCGCACGGGACTACACAACCACTATTAAATCTTTCCCTTTCTTACGCGCAGCACCTGCGTACGTTGTGGGAGGCTGATCTTACTGCCGAATTGACAAAAAGCTACCGACGTCTGAACTATGGAAACATGATTCAATGTTTGGTCGAGGTCTGGCGCAGACTGGAGTGGTTGACCGCCGCTATATCAGCGATCAGTACATCACCTAGTGGTATTGAATGTCGGTGCGATATGCGCGGTAGCCGTACCAAGTTCTGCTCGAATGATGCGGACTCTTTTGGAGAGAGTGTGGAAGGAACTACAACGTCTGGTAAGAATCATAAAGGAAATGTTAATACCCACCGATGTGTGCGCCCTGGCATGTCGTTGGACAGCTGGTATATAGCACCAGAGGAGGCAGTACCTACAGCTGAACTTAATGACCCCTCGACTTTTCGTACTGACCGCCTTCTTGAGGCAGCGCTTAGATGTCTGTGCAAAATGGATCTCATTGAGCTGGAACCGGAAATATGCACTTGGATCGAGCACCACATGGATGATCTCGACCTTGTACAAGGTTTGGGAACGGATAAGACCACAAAGACTCAAGGACCAAGCGCTGCCGCGCTGCCACACACAGAAAATCCATTCAAAGGCACAATTTGTGGGGGAAAGTGGGCTACGGGAGTTGAAATACCCTCCCCTGGTGTGCGCTGCGACTATGCCTACCCCTGGGTAGCCACATTTGGGTTCGCGGACGAGCACCCGGCTTGTGAGCCAATCGAGAACGACGAACAACAGACGACGTTGATGGTTGGAGGCGAGGAAGCAGTACTACCTAGCGCTGGTATTCGTTTTGTGCACAAACTATCCAAATACCTTCTCCAGTGGCTGCTCATACGTGTTTCCGCTTTTGATGCAGAGACATCAGTCACGGTACTCCATCTAGTGGCGCAGCAGCGCCTGTTTTTTTCAGATGCATTGTTGGAAACGCTGGCTGATAACATTATTTTGGGTATCCAGCGGCTTGATATGCATCAATTATCAGTGCTGATTGACACAATTCATCGCTACCAAATGTGTATCCACAATGTGGAGCGATGGCATGATACTGGAAGGAAAACTGAAGGCCATCACCTTCCAAGGTTCACAGGGACAATGGGCCCCAGCTTCAGCCGCATGCCTATCAGGATGTCCATGCCATCGCCAACGTCGTATAAGGATTCTTCTTTGAGAGATTCCTTTCTGCTGCATACCCCACCTCCACACACTTCACGTCAGGGTATAAATTGTCATCCAATTGTGAATGAATGGCTCTATAACAGCGCGGTGGAGCAGATGATTCTACTTCTGAATCGTCATCGACAGGGAGACCATACCAAGTCAGCAAACGAAGCTCTCTGTAAAGATAATAAAACATCTTCTACGTGCGTTGCTGGGTGGTCTCAGATATCACCTACGGGTTTTTTGTTCCTTACCCGAGCTCTCGCAAGGCTTACGTTCTTTCATTCAGGCCTCGTCCCATCGATGCTGCCTGGACTTGCCGAGTTCCTACGGCGGCACCCCGAGCCTTATCTAGGCATCGTGCTACTGCTTGGTAGACGAGAAAATTGTATGGTTAATGAGGAGGTGGTGTATGTGCTGCTGAAAAATCTTACTACGATGTTAGAACGTCGCGGCGACGCAAAAGGCCAAGCCCCGATAAATGTCATGAGTGATGAAGCAACATGCATGAGTTATGGCTCGGATATACTTAACGTGGCTGAGGAACAAGCCAAAAGGTATGCAGGTGATGTGTTCTATACTTTGGAGGAAAAAGGTCATGTACCAGCCCTACGCTATAGAAGCGATGTAATCAGGGATGATGAAGAAGGGAGGGATCAACAACTGATGCTTTTATGCGACGAATACTGTTGCGATGGGACTCCCTCTCAAAGTTTCATTGCAATGGGGAGTAGTTCATTTCCGCAAGCTTCAGCCCTACGCTACCGAGTGAGCCTTATTGACGTTTATGTTCTACCAGTCTTTCTACGAAGTATCTCAAGATTGTTCCGTCTAGCTTTGAAGCAAGAGTCTCACCAAATATCACTTGGGTATAAAGCTAAATCCATGAGCGACAGAAGCTATTCCACAAATATGAAGAACTATAGCAATCCTACCGATAGGGATCCCGAACGAGAAGTTTATCAGAATATAACTCGAGAGGCCCTTCAGCGTGCTATGATCCATTTCTTGAGACTTCTTTACACTGACGCGCATCGCGGAATATCATCGCTTGAGATGCTTGAATGCGACTTTCCACTAGCAGCGGTGCAGCGTCTGCTTTCCTTAGTCCTTGATACGAACAGGCTTATGGAGAAATTAGTGATGCCCCCACATTTTTCCGATGCGGTAGATATAGGCTTAGCTGCAACGACGAATGACAATACTATTCGTCATAAGGGCATCGATGTAGAAGAAAGAACTCAAAGGTCAAATTCTGTTGGTAGTACTGATTCATGGGACTCTATCTCTGCCTTGGTGTCGCACGCGTTTGTGGTAGAGCTGACGTATGTATGGGTACGGCAAGTTGGTAGCTACTTTAGTGAACGACAGAGACAAGTACAACGCGGTTCTCCTGCCTGGCGACAGCAGGTGTTGCACATGGTGGATCAGCTACAGCGAGCTGGTGTACTGAAGCGCATAGAGTATCAATCGCTTGGAAAGCTAAGCCAAGACGACGGGATGTTACGGAATCATGGACACACAGCTTCCCATGCTGGTCAGAGGGCCGTGGTGCGATATGTAATCCCAGATGAGCTTGTAGACAAGCACCCACGCGTAGCGAAGGCAATCCATCAGGAAAAAGAGCGTATCTCGCAGAAGTTTCTCGATAAACAACGTGAGAAGTGTAGTGATTCGCAGGGTTTGGGAAGCCGTGGCGCTTTGGCATCGGTATTGAACACATCTGCGATATTCGCACCTTTCTCAAGGGTGTTAAATGCGCTTCGTCGACAAGGAGATTAGTAAACAGGGAAATGAAGGTGGTTAAGCAGAAATGTATAAATGCGTGTCGAAAGAAATATTTCAATAACATGTCACTTTATCGAAAGCATTTGGCTGCTTATCTCATGCGATTGCAGAATGACGTAATGAAAGGGGCTAATATATCTTTCCGTATAGATGGTTTGATGTTTTTTTTTAATGCGTCATCGTTTTGAGATTGGAGTTCTCGAAGTTGAGCCGGATGCGGTAAAAAGAGGCTTACCGAAGTCTCACAAATTCCATGGGTGGGTTATTTTTATACTTTGGTTACTCAGGACGTTATAAATCAGCTGCGCAGGAGAGGAGATTCCCATGCTAAGATTGAAAAGAAATGTTTCATCGTCAATCCTCTTGGCTAAAGGGTTCAAGCTTACCATATATTTTTTATTCGTGTAATAGTTTTTACTTAACAGGTATTTGCACTATTGTTAGCGTTATCTATCCCACGTCCATATTTTCCCTTTTACTGTTTCAGCTCACAGTATCTTTCCTCATCTATTGTGGTATTTTAAATGGGCCAAATATTAATGAAGTGCCTTAACGCCATATCTTCGAAAACGAATCAGCTTTTAGTATTTCTAGGGAGTTACATCAGCATTTTATTGAGTACAGATTTTCACCATGCCAAAATAGAATATGAATTGATATCTTCGTGGTTCCTATGTATCCTGGTATCAGTTTCCTTGCAGTATTTAATTAGTAGTAAAGGAATTCAATTTATTCATAGCTTTCACACACAAAAAAAATATTAAACGATGGACAGAATTTCGCATTACTTTGTTTCTCGTGGTGCAGAGCATCTTTTGAACCGCATTTCTCATTTTGAAGAAAGCAGCGCCACTTCGGAGCTCGCCGCAGAGCGCTTGAATTGTGAATGCAGTCAAATCGCCAAATCCATTGCCGTTTTTGTCAAAAACCCAGCTGTAAAAAAAGGAAAATTAAGGAATACTCAAAAAAGCCCTGATGCGGTTGAAAGCACCCCAGGGTTGTCCCCCAACCCTGTGGCACCTCTGTTTCCTGAAACACTCTCCCCAATTATCATCGTGACATCTGGAGATACAACGGTCAGCAGAATCAAGTTTAAAAAACGTTTTTATTCACAGCTGGATTTGATTTCAAGCAGTATTGTGCAGGACGTTGTCGGGTATCCTGTGGGCGGTGTGTGTCCCTTTGGTATTAACAGCAATGTGAGGGTGTATCTCGATGTATCCTTGAAACGATTTGATACGATTCATGCGGCTTGCGGTACCCGTAACACAACTATCACACTAAGCCCAGATGAACTGGAAGAATACTCAGAGAATTTTGTAGAGTGGGTCGATGTTTGCGACGGATGGTAGTAAAGAAAAATGTGTGGAATGACTCATTGAGAGAGATGGAGTTCTAAAGGGCAGTTGATATCGAAAATCCTCTGGTGTAGAATCCGATGAAAGTACTTTTTCCTTTTTTACACCTTAATTTTTTAATGTTTATCTTGGCTTTGTCGCATCATTTTAATACTGTTCGTCAGAGTACAATATTTTGTTGTAATTCTTGATTATTTCTTTGTTATATATGATTATGGATAGATTTCTCCTTTAAAATTCCAATTTTCTATTTAGAAAAGATTGGAATTTCGCTCTTTGCTTTTATATTTTCCTTTATACCGATAGATTATAAAAGTACACAACGCAATGGTATTTATGAGTGTCAAGAAGGAATCATTTGAATAACTCTATGCGCCTAAACGCAGCTTTCTTGGTATTTAGTATTATCGATTAAAACGGCTTAAGATATATACGAATATCTTTCTCATATCAGCTCTAAAGCATTTATTTCTATCATGATTGATTTTCTAAATTGAAACGAGTCTAATCATTCAGCGAATACATGCCATTTTACATATTCATATTCGGTTATTGTTTCCAGTACGTCCAGCTATTATCGTATAGTGCTATTTACTAAATTTCATACCAATATTTGTGCGTCATTTCTGCTCTTAAAATTATTAGGGGTTTCCTTTTGTTTGTGTAGTGCGTACCTAAAGATAGCATCGCAATTTCACCCTAGGGTGGCTTCCCCTTTGTTTTGTAGCCGTTTCATGTGTAACATGCCCACGCATGCTTTTATTCAACGACTTCAAAAGCATTATGCCTACTTTAAGCGAAGGAATGGCGAAAAAATGCCACCAGGATGCTCATCGATAGAATTGCTTGATGAGGATAATCTTAAGTGTTGGTTCGTGCAACTCGCTTACAAGGACGAAAATGGGAGTGACTTTTTTATATCTCTCAGGGTAAACTTTTCGGACGATGAAAGTAGTGAATACTTAACGTCTGAAAAAAAACATATGGACAGAAAAAATGTTGACAACATTATGTCCACTCGGCCAAGAGTGGGACTAGCAACACGTGACGAGGCCAATGGCGATTCTCTATGCGCCCAAAGTCAAAAACAAGCGTCCTCTTCAACGCTGGCCTCTTTATCGCTTTTAGGAAAAGACTTTACGACTGCCTGTGCGGTTAAAGATAGTATGATGATGAATAACCAAGCAGAAGGAGAACAGGGAAGAGGAGAGAATGATGAAAACTTGATACGATTGACTCCAGAAACCTCTACACCAGAAGTTGTCTTACAGACTATAAGTAGTGTTGATGTAATAGCTTCAGAGGATAGAGTTAGAAGATTATCTGAGAAGGTGATTTATACGCGAATGCCAACTGTTCTAGTTATTTGTCCACGCCTCAATGCATCGTTCATTCATCACGGCGTCATCTGCTCGCTTGAGCTTATGTCGCAGTACTGGGAAGACACAGCGGAGAATATAGCCTTGCTAATTAGTACCCTATATCACACACTGAATCCATTTGATGGAACTAGTCGTGTCTCGGTGAGCACGATCGCACCATCTGCTGGGCATTGCCTATCCACACCTCTTCTTTCTGCTACATCGCGCTACACGGATGAAGAACATCGCGATGGTCTACGTTTTATAGCGCTCTCGCACCCCCATCTTTTTCGCCAAATCCATCGGCAGTGCGTTCAGCATTCGGTGAATCAGGAAAATTTTCTCAATGAAAAAAACGGTGACGATATATTAAATGAATGTTTATCATCTCAAACAAGGGAACACGAGTCTGTTGAATCGTCCGTTAAACCTTACCAGTGGATTAATCTCAGTACCATAGAGGAGGTCAAGTATGCAATTTATCGAGGTATCATGCGCAAGCCTTCTCAGAACACATTGACGGGGACAGATGGGGGAATCAGATCGAAGGACGATATCTCTGTGAAGGATTTCAAAGCTAGATTAAACATTGTGGCACTGCTACAACATGTGGTTGACCTAAGCCGTGCACGAAGGGCCGATCAGCATGCGTCGAATCTCGCCCAATTTACGGGGTTAGGAAAAGATAATCAAGGGAAACCCCTTCGGGCTGCGCTGGCACTACCACGCAGCTTAGCCAATGTCTTCCACAAGTCTTTTTCAATAGCACCCGCCCGTACGAACTTATGTGCCTCTAGCGCCTCGCCCAATAGGAATACTAGCCCACCACAAGCGATGACACCGCAAATTGTTTTAGATGTTTTGCTGCCTCCACACTCAAACAGCCCCCCCTCTGATTCTACAGTAAATGGACATCGCTACTCCACTTGCTTTGATGAGTACAACCACACAGGTTCTCGTACAATGAAAGTACAAATTTCAGGAAGAGCTTCCGATCAGGATGATACATCTAAGCCGTTATCAGCGTCTCCTCATCGTCACTTTCCTATTGCACTTGCCCTCCGACAGGGGGAGGTACCTATCTCCCGTTCTCGAGGCCATGGGAATTTCGGGTTTCCTCAAGAGTACGATCTCCCACTTGTCGGGATTGTGACTGAAGATCGATGCTCTGACTATGCCAGTAGTAAGGACATGGCAATGGTATCGTCCTGTATCATATCGGAGGTTCTTTCGCTAACTCTGAGTGATGTCGATGTGTACGGCCACCTGATAGTTCATGGTCACCTTCGGCTTCGAAACTGTCGATTTATTGGCACCATCGTATGTGAAATGAATGGGCAGGTTCATATAGAAAACTGTCGAGTCGGCATTGATGTTGGACAGCATCTCATCAACGTCATAGAATACATTACGTTTCCGGAGGAAGATGAAGATAAGATGAACTCTACAGAGCTACTTCAGCGAGCCTCAATGTGTGAAAAAGCGGACAGAGCGACGTCAATACAATTGTCTTCCGAAAAAAATACAATGCCGCTACCTCGTCGATGCGAGGGTATTTTGATTCTCGACTCATCTAGAGTTGAGGTGAGTGAAGCGACACTTGTGTCGTGCGCCCTACCGCTGCCATCGCCTCCTCCACATTATGTTGGCAGAACTATTCCCAAGCGGTATCACTGCAGCGAATCATCAGATTTTAGTGCCTTAGTGCTTGAGCATGATGCTGCAAAGTTAAGTCAGAAGGGGGGCAGACATTCGGAGATGGATCTTCCATCTGAGGCCTGTCATATGGAGAAGAGTGAACCTTTAGAAAGTATAATCTCATCACTTTTATTCGACCTGGTCTCGTTTTCGTCTGCTATTATGGAAAGGTTGCATAATCAAAACCTAGGTTACGATAGGCCCAGTTGGTGTTGGCCTCTTTCTGTTCTTTATGCCCTTGTTTTTGTATCCAACAGTGGAAAACTCTTTGTCCATGATAGCTGCCTCCTCTCAGGACCTGGTCCACTGGCAAAGTTTTGCAAGCAAATTATTTTTGCGGAACAAAATGCTTCTGTTGATATCAACCATAGTACTATTGTGGCGAGCAGTGTAGGTGCCGTGTGTATTCAAAGTTGCCAAGGTCTATTGAATGATGTCCACATAACAAGCTGGCATTACTTTACTACCATGGTGGGGAAGGAGTGGACGTACAACCATGGAGAAGCCCATGAAAATAGACATCAAGGTCTAGAGGATTTCAAGTGTGATGATCACAATGAGACCTTCACAAGGGTATATCAAAATCGAACGTTGGTTCTGTCCCCAACGTTCAGGGACACAAAGCGGAGTACAGGATTGGTTGTTGAGCAGGGTGGTTCTTTGATCGCCCGTCAGTGCGTCGTAAAGGGATTATACTTTGGTTTTAGCATCACAACCTTCTCTGTTGCGCACCTCCACAGCTGCCGTTCCAGCCACGTCGTCAATGGATACACGGTGGATGCGTCTGTTGCTACCTTTGAAAACTGCTCCGCATGGAGCAATCACGTCGGCGTGTTCGTGTTGAACCAAGCCAAATGTGAGATAATCGAGTACAGTGATGGCTATGTGACGGGGAGCTCGTTTGATGAACGTTGCGCCGCAGTCAATCAAGCCTCGTGTAGAACTCGGCAGCATGGGCGCCCACGGAGGGCACTAAAACTGTATCAAAAGTGCGCGCTTCGTGGAAACTCCCTCCGCGACTTCGGTGTACATAATGCTGGATCATGGGATGTAAGGATGCAGGGCGTGGGACTAGACGACGAGTCAGATGGCTGGACCAGCTGTGGATTTGGTCAAAATCGTATAGCAGGTAGTTCTCCTAGTGGAAAACACTCCTCGAGCAGGGGCCCGCGATGCTATTATGGTGAAACTTACGGTATCGAGGTGCGAGGGGCTACCATGAAGGCGATGGGAATTACAGTCATAAATGCAAAAGCCGCTTGCGTTTATGCGTACCCCCTGTATAGTGGTCGGCCCGCGCAGCAAGAATGGTCCGCAGATGATAGTGAAAACAACCTAGAAAGCGAAGTAGGTGCGTGGACCCCCAGTGAGGTAGAACTGCAGGAGTGCATCCTTTGGGGTCTACCCATTCAAAGCCTTTCTCCTCGCCTCGAAAAAGCCGTAAAACATAATAACCATAGTGGTTTGGAATCACGTCCAAGTAACACTGATATTCCGCCTAATGACTCATTAGATTTAGTGACAAAATCTACCTGCAAGTCGAGAGATCTTCAGTGGAATGATGTTCAAGATTTCAACATAGCTAGTGATATTTCACTTACACCCAAATTGCTTGGAATGCGGAAATACTACTCGGATTGCAGAGGCATCGGTAGCTACCATGAAAACTATGTAGCTTGTAACGATAGTGATGGTGGGTGTGGTGTAAAACTACTAGAATCCAAGGGTAAGCTACATCGTTGCTTTGCTGTTGATTTAACATTCGCCTTTGTTGTCATGCAACAGGCTACTGCATCATTTCAAGAGTGTGTGGCAGCGCACGGCTATATTGGTTTCCTGGTGAAAGACAACTCTGTGGCTACGCTTCGTGATTGTGGGTCCTACATGAAGGGTATTGCTTTGCTCGTGCAGAAGCATTCTCAAGTAGATATTAACTGGGTGTCTTTATCGAAAAAGGAACCTGCAGTACCCACTTTGACTACCAGTTCTACAGAAAGAAACTCGCAAACTTTAACTGAACCAGCCTCTAATCTTTTGATGAAACATGCAAACAGAGATAAAATGGTTAGTGGTTTCCCCACCAGTGTTTTTGTGGCCGGTTTAAACGGCATTGAATGTAAGGCTAGCGTCGTGCGATGTCATGGTATCACTGTACTTCAGGTACGTGGTAGTGCCTTCAATGTGCATGGTGGAAGTACTTTGCATGCAAGAGGGTCCCTTGTAGACCTATCGCCAGAAGGTCCCGCAGCCTATCTCACACAGAAACTAACCAGGTGGAAATCGGAGCAAGGAGATGGTCTAGGATGTAAGGGAATTTCTGGCCCCAATGGAAACAATTGCCCTGATGAAGCTGTTCGATCAGGCGCAACAGGGAAGCTTGCTGGCTGCAGCTGTGGTACCTGCCACCTGCAAACGTTTGATAGAATCAAGGATACTCAAGACGAAGCTTCTTCTTATACCGTAGGCGTCAAGGCATGGTCCAGCAGTATGTGTTATATCGACGATACCGAGATTCGCGGTGGGATGTATGGCGTTGTGGCCATAGGTCCCGGAGCGCGGGTACACGCCCACAGCGTCCGTATTCGAGGTTCTCGACATGGCCTAAAAGTGGAAAGTGCAGCAGAAGCGGAGTTTGTTAACTCCTGCATTAGAAGCCTGGAGAACGGTGTACACATCTCCGCGAATGCGCGCTGCCTTATCCAAGAGGGAAACTACGCCGGCAGACTTTTTGGGGTTATCTGCACAGACAGCTCGCTGTTGCGTATAAAACAACATGTTAAAGTGAGTGGATTCTCTCGCGTTGGTATTTATCTCCATAATTCAGCCATCTTGGAAACCGAGGAGGGTAGTCAAATAGAAGTTAAAGAGCACAGTGAGGATGATTTACAGGAACAAGTATTGTTGAATAGTCTCCCAACTTTACAGGACGGAACGCAACCGCGTAGTCTCTCGGTCTGCATCCTGGTCGAGGCGCATGCAAGCGCCATGGTGCACAATGCTTTCCTTGGGGGCGGCTCGGCCTGCGGCATCCGCGCGCAGTCTGGTGCATTTGTTTCTTTTCAGTACTGTATGATTCAAGGTGTTCGGCTTATCGGGTTGCATGTACTACCAAGCTCTACCGTCCACATCGGATGCGGCAGTACAATTGACGTATTGGATGCAGTGGTCGAAAAAGACGATGAATTGCGTCTCCAACATTCTTTCAAGGGAGTTCCTGCAGCCGCGCTGGTCACTTCCTCCTTACATGCCTATCCTTATTCGCTCGTGGTGGAACACGGTGCAGTGTGCAGCTTCCTGCCACCCGCGAATACCCCACAGTTGCTGCCAGACTGCTGGCTAAACCTTCCCGTGCAGCAGTCCTCGCACACTTCTTTGGCTGCTATCCGTTCAAGCACATTGTGCCTTTTAAGGGTTCTTAGACCATTTCGGCATATCATTATCTTATGGAGGTCAATCGTGGCTAATTTTTTTACTTTCAAAGTGTCGCACCAAGAGAAGTTGGGGATGTACACCTCTGGGTTTTCCCGCTGGGCAAGATTGTCACTATGGTGGACTATGCAGACACTTGCGAGCCCATATCAATCTGAAGCACCCCTGACGCATGAAAGCAAAACCAAGGCAAAAGTGTGTCTTGACAAGGAAACTAAAATAGCAGTTATATCTTCTAGAAATCCAGGTTCTGTTTCTCTTTCTGATAGCGTCG
>AIHY01000419.1:0-10969 GCA_000331125.1 Phytomonas serpens 9T
CCCCCCGTGCCAAACACGACTTAAAATTCAGTTCAGATATCTAGATTGAAAAACTGCGCTACCTTTAGTACTTTTAAAAATTCTATGCCTCCTCGCGGGATGTCATTACAGGAATCTCTACTCCTTTCCTCCTCAACAGGCATGGAGGCTGAGCCGGCCCACACCTGGACATTAGCACCTACCTCTTTCCGTGCATAACCCCCTACATCCTGGCCCAGCGACAGGCAGCGTGATGCATCACTATGGCTTGGATGTCGCTGTCAGTATCACAGGGGTAAAAGCCTGCCACCTCACCCTTCTCATTATACGCGAGAGCTCTGCTGCCACAATCTGCAAATGTCGTATGCATCCCAGCATGCGTTCATCTGTTTCCAGAACACGAAGTCAGCGGTGTCATGTCACATTTGGTTGGTTGCTGAACGTGGGGGCAATCGGCAGAAAACATAGCATGGACCCCACCCAAAGAAGAAAATACTTTCTGACACCCCCTGGGCCAACCTTCAACGTGAACCCATCGAGGTTCGTACTGCTACCGAAGGGGAGGCCGCCACCTGATACAGAGCGCTCATATGTGCTATTTTGTTTGCATGCCTTATCTCGTAGTTCAGTTGCACCTCCTTTTCCAGAATTGGAGCGAGATAGAATGTGCCTTAGATGCTTTGACTACCATGTTGTTATCCTACATCAATCTTTTTTTAGTCCGCTCTCCCTGTAGGACAGGGAGGGAGGGTGTCCTCCCTATTCTCTGTGCTCCTTTACTCAGCCACAAACTTCTCATTGAGGCCACTAGGAAAGATGTTGCCTCACGTGCTTGCTCGTATCTAAGAGCCAAAAAAAAGTGATACACGCTATATGTGTGTCAAGCTATATTCAGCTTCAATTGATTCCCACCACTATTTCGTTTTGTACAATAATGGGTGAGCAGCCTTTTGTGGTTCCATTATTATCGCTGTGCTAGTATACACATGTTTTTTTACTCCCGTATAATTTGGAAAAAAATTTTACTTTGTCATTCTTCTGCTGCTCCTACATAGTACAAAGAGGGTACTATGTTGACTACACTAATTCTCTCTACACAAACAATAAGTATTGCTCTTTCCAATGCAGAACTAACCACTTTGCGAGCAAAGTATTTCTTTTATTCCTTTGCTTCTTATTGTGCTTTTCCGTATGAAATATCATTTTGTACATTCATAAAACAGGAAATTTGCCATACAAGGACAAATATAGTATTAGAAAGTATTATTTTTAGCATATGAGTGTAGGTGTCTTTTTATTTTTGAAAGGTGTTCAATACAACCGCCTAAGTAGTTATCCTCAGAAAACAATACTGATACGTAGCCTTAGTCTTGTATCTACCAGGTATTTGACACCGTATTGTGCTATATACAATTCAAGGGCGTTACTTTACACAAATGCCAAGTGTGGCATGTCCGACGAAGGCGAAAAAATACAAATACACAATCCCAAAAGTGTACTTTTAAGAAAAATTACATCCGAGGATGATATTCCGAGTGCTCGCGATGTGGAAAAGGAACTGCCTTCGGTTACGCAGTTAGAAATGGAAATACCGTCTTCAGAAGAAGTACACCAGGCGGTGGAGGAAGGCCGAACTGATGAATATGTGTTGAAGGATTCTGCAGATGATGAAGAATGAACGCCAAAGGTGGAAGAAATCATACGTATTACCCTCTCCTTCCACCCCTCTCTCTGTGTTCACAAGCGTGCCTTTTTTTCAAAATCGTATATCTTTTTTTTCCACAAAATTTTTTTTGCTGAATTTAACCCATTAGTGCCAGGAAAAGGCCAAATCTTTTATTCAGATTTAATTGCTACAATACAAACTCTATTTTTAACTTTTTTCCTCCTCAAAAATGCGAAGAATTAACCATTTTATTGTGTTTTCTTTAATGCATTAGTTTCCACTACTTTTTGCATTTTTCCTTTTCCTCCTTAAAGATGACAGGTAGCAAAGAGCGAACCAAACAATTTAAAGGCCTCTTTGGCTTATGGTGACTTGTATTACGCCTTATACGTACTGATGTGTTGTAAATATTTTCTCTGCATGAATCAGGGGGAAAAATTGTCTGCCATACTTTTCGCATTTTTTGTATTTCTTAATTTGTATCTTGTATATAACCAAATGAAGTACTTTCGTCGCAAACAATATACAGACGTTAAACAGAATAAAAGAAAAATATCCACCAACAAGTTGACATGTTAGTAGGATGAGCAAAATCTCCAACATCCGGCCCGTACGTATTTTCAAGCGTAAGTTTCGTCCTCTTTTGTATTTCGGTTCGCAAACTCCCCCTTTGGGTGCAGCTAGGATGAAGCAGGGTGCTTCACGATGGGATTCGCATAGTCATTGCGGTTGTCCGACGTCAGCTCACAAAGCTTTTCCTACCCCATTTCAAAAGCAGCAATCCTTTTATTCGGATAGCAGTACTTCTAAGAAAGCCCGTACGTACTCTCCGATGCGCATCGCGACATCTCAACATCAAACCACGACAGTGACCCCCACCACGATTATTACTGAATTTTTAAAGCTTTTCCCTCCACAGAATAGGAATCGGGTTGATGGTAGCAGAGTTGTAGCTGTGTCTGAGATGCAAGATGGTCTTCAAAATGCTTATCCTAAGAATACCGATATGATGATGGGTTTACGTGCTTCTTTAGATGATCGACGAGTCCCCAAGGAACACTCCTCTCAAAATATACAAGGGGACATGCATACTGGTCTTTTTTCTGTTCCTTCTGAAGGGATTTGTCGTAAGGGTGACGAAAGTATACCTCTGGAGGGGATCCATGGGCCTGAATCAAAGTCATATTCCTCTTACTGTTGCCCAGAAGTATTATTCGATTGGGACAAGCTATTTCTAATTCGAGTCGCTACCGTGGATGATGTTGTATCCCATACTTCAGCCCTACCACAGGATCCTTCGGAGTTTAAATCACTCTTTTCCCTTCCCACCAGTGACATGCTAAGCGCCAACGAGAGCAGCATACACACGAAGGGTGGCTCATCTACCCTGAATATGATATCAGGCACGGGTGGATGTGGTCATGACCATGAAATATCTGATACACAATTGCGCTTATCATGTACATCGGACTCGCATGACATCAAACATAACGGTAAAGAAAGACTTTGGCTGCACATGATTGACACCTTTCTATGCAAACGTAATTCAAGCAAGACCGAGCATGTTAAGTGTGATGATTCTGATTCTTATACTGAGAATAAATCATGTTTATGGGGCACGCCTGCTGTTTACTATCTTTATTATCATGAGATGGGCAAGTCGAACTACAGGGCGGTAGGCCGTTTCTACGCGATTCCAGGGCTCCCTCAGCCACCGATCAATTTACGCTGTAAATGGCCGCTAAGTGGTACAACAGAGATTGCTTCAATGCGACAGATAGTACGCAGTCATTATAATAACACCTCGACAGATTCCTGCTCCGGTTTTAATGGGGTGGGTACGAAGTGGCGAAACCTTGTCACTGCTTATGAAGAAAGCAAGGAACGCGAAGACCACACCATAAAGAATTCTGGCCTACTTGTCATCAAGGATGGCGTGGGGAACGACACGCCATCTCCGTTATCCTTTGCCGCTTCTGTGGCCTCGTCTGAGGTGCGGCGATGGAGAAGGGCGGCGGCGACCGTAATGACCTTGAACGAGTACATCGCGTTTATTTGCCCTTCCTACGCCGCTGCAGGGTATGCTACAAATGACTCCAGGACGGCTAGTTTGCCTCGAGGTCCTTCCACAACATCGATGAATTTTGCGTTTCCATCACATTTGAGCGGGTTAAAAAGTGAATCAGCTGATTTTCCTGCCGAGAACAACAGCTGTATGCCTGGCATGAGCAACGTTAACGGGGCCTGTTACCTTGAATCGGAGCGGTCCGATAAAAATGCCACAAAGTGTATCCCTGAGAGCACAGAACCGAGGCAGACTGCAAACCGTCAAGACGACACTTCTACCAACATAAATCCTCAACCCTCTCATCTGCATTCAAATTTTGGGACTCATGCTTCTTTGTTTTTGTTCGCACGGCCCCAAAGCTACGCGGATCAAAGCACGTGTCGTGGGAGAAACGGCAGTTTCCTTAACGCCCGTGAGGGAGATAGGGGCGGTGCAGTAATGAACTGGTGGTGCGTGTCCTTTGACGCTCATTTACACAGGATTCTTTCCCTCACCGGACGTGGCGAGGCGATGGCAGGAGAATCAACCGTGGATGGTGTTGCGGCCATGTTGCCCTCGAAGACGATGGATCGGGGTGTTGAGGGTCTCTCGAGGGATGAAGATTCTTCCACACAATTGGTATCGGAGGGGGCGAGACGATCGTGGATCGCGAAGCGCTCCGTTGGAGTTCTCTTGCTGTTAGCTGAGGAATCCATCTATTATGAAATGCTACTCCATGTACACAACCCCTTTCTGAATGCATCTATGCAGGGTGACCCGATAGATGAGACAAAGACGGCATGGAGAGCAATGCAAAGAGAAAGTAGCTTCATGACCTCACACCAGCTTTCCTTCCCGCAGCTTCCTTTATTCTGCACTCGAGCGGAGGATAGCTGCTCGAGGGTATCGCAGCAGGTGCGGGTAAGCGAGGCTGCGTCCAAAACCATGGTCGGACGGGCAGTATCAGCGGCGATGACATTCGGCAATGTCGTGCATCGCATGGAGCTGCCCTTCACCCCCTTGAAAGAGGGGAAGGATGCAAAGGGGGCCTACTGTGATGCTGCTACTTTGCATCCAGAGCAGGAAGCAGTCTGTGAAGCAGAGAAGCGGCGCGTTTTCACTAATAATGATAGAAATCAGGTCGACAGGAAAGGTGAAGCCGCGGAGGAGCAACATCACGTGCCCTACCATCGGCCTCCAAACACGGTTTTAGTTTATGAGGCATGGAATGCTTACGCTACAAGTACTCTCCTCCGCTTTCCAGACGAAGGAGCTAATGATTTGGGGATGGAACTGCGAAGGGAGCATCATCATACCAACCAGATGCCGTGCGATGAGGCGTCGTCTGGATATCAACTTTCAGAGCTTGAATCAGAATCAGCGTTACATCGACTCCTCCTAAGCGTGTACTTGGGCTCTGGGAAAACTTCAGGAGGTGCAAAAGCGGATGACAGCATGACAGGCAAAGATCTTCTTCGCGACCTCGAGATGAACACGCGACAAGAGGAGGACAAGGTCCTCCAAAGCAATGAATCAAAAGATAAATCGGAGGTTAAACATCTCGGACTCAATCCTACATTTGCTGTTAGCGGTGCTTTTCCAATGACACATTTCGTAGCTTTTTCGCCGTTTCCACCATCGCAGTACCTCTTGAAAAACCGCGCATGGCGTGGAAAGCCTTTTGTTTTAGCTGAGGAAATGCGGTATGGTCTTTTAATTAAATACAAATTATGATATTTTTTATATATTCTTATTCTCACTTGATTTCAATTAATGTTAAACGCATAGTGAACTATCCTCTTCAATCTTAAGCTAGAAGCTATTTTATGTGAGGATGCGCATCGTTATGCATTGCTAGGCAGAACACATTTTGCCCCTTTTAAAGTGCGTATAGCGATGTAACTCTTATAGTTACCATCGCCATTATTGATTCTTCAATATATACATATATAGATATAATACTAATATGAATGCTAATAATATTATTGAATTAAACCCTGCTACATTTTGTCCGACTCACGGTTTGCCCATTCGAGTTGAATGAAAAGTGTCACTGAAATATGTTTGTTTTCCGATTCCTTGTGAAACCTTAATGCATCCACACCCACTGGTACTATAATTGTTATTATTTAAGCCTTTCGCTTTATTCCTTCCTGTCGATCCCTAAAAAAAAATCTGGGTAAAGTTATAATACGTGTAAAAGTGTATCTAAGCTAAACATTAATAACCCCGGTATAAAATTAGGAGACGCTCATATCCATAATGGTCAAGCATACCAACAAAACCCAGCGACGCTTTATCAAGAAAATAACGCGCCTGCAGCAGGCCGGCGACGACGACGGGGAGGGCCACCCCCCGGCCTCCGCGAGCGCGGAGGGCATCCCCGACGTCGCCCTCGCCGGCGGTGCCCTCCCCTCCGCCCACCTCCAAACCCGCCGGGAGGTGCTGCTGCAGCGCGCCTTCGCCTCCTCCGGGCGGGGGCCACACAAAAAACCCCGCCGGGCCGCCGCGGAGACGACCCCCGCCGGGAAAAAAACCCCCAAGGCGGCCTCCAAGGCCCCTGCGAAGGCCGTCGTCGCGGCGGCGGCGGAGGGGGCGTCGGAGGGGCTCCTCCGGCGGGCCGCCCGGCAGGCCGCGCGCGCGCATCTCCACGGCCCCACCGCCAGCCGCCAGGCCGCGCGGCGGAAAAGACGGGCAGGGGAGACCCCCCGTCGGCGGACCGCCGCGGAGGAAAAAATGGACGCCGCGCAGGAGGAGCTGCGGCTGTACGACCGGGTGTTGGAGGTGCCCGCCTTCGTGGCCGACCCCTTCGCGGCCATCCAGCAGCACCTCGACGCGACCATGGAGACCCTCCAACCCCTCACCCCGGATGTCGGCCGCCCGGATTAAATCGCGTCTGTGTGTGGGGGGGGTTGGGATGGCTTGAGGACAGTAGCATGGGAATTTCGGACGGGCGTCGGTATACGTGCCGGTTGTTTCGCGTTGTGCGTCGCGAGGCGTGCCACTTCGCTTTTGTACATCGATGATGGCGCGCTTTCGTTAGGGGCGATGTGTGGTGGGGGCTTGTGCTATACGCATGAAAGGGAAATGATAAGTTGAACCATCGAAATTTCAATTGCATGAACAATTCCTAAGGGCTTAATCTCTCGTTCTCCATAAACAGAGGGCCATTAGGAAGTTTCTTTGGGACCGTTTTTCCCTACCATCGAGCTACTGCAGATGATAAGTGAGAATTCATATTCTTTTCAGCTAATTTTTCAGAGGATGACTCAAAGTTCATTGTGAGGAGTGAAGGTATTGCATTGGGCATATGGATAGTTGAAGAGCTTCTCTTTCTCTCCGTTTCGTTTGCTTGCATTTGGATATCGTTTCTCTTATTTAGTCCATCGACGAAGGATAGAGACAACAGTACATAAAGCTCAAGAATATACTTTACTGCTAAGAAGCAAAGGTCCATTGTGGCTCTAATCATAGTTATAATAGCCAGCCATGAATTTAGATAATAACCATGTAGAAGTTTTTAGTTCGAAAGAACGACTGCCGAGCACGCAGCACGTGCCAGGTGTAAAAATACTGAGTATAGCTAGAGATGCCAATCTATCAATGGAATCCACACCCGATCACATTTTTAGAGGTAAAAATCATCTTGTTGTCGAACAGGATAATTCTAGGGGACAATTGAAATATCCCATTGACCAAATTATCCGCTCAAACTTGGTTTCCGATGCCATGCATGCAATGACCAATAATTCTAGCTATACATCGAGCGCACCATTCCAGGACAGGACGAGTGCTTCCCATCTAGTAGAGTATCCGCAGAAAAGGGGTGACTATTCCTCTACTGCCTCATGCAGCTCTACGAAGGCAGCCTTGCGCACAGCCTTAATGGAGGTGGATGACATCGCCACCTTGTTGGGGGTTTCACGCGATCGTTTGCGGGTCGATGCTACCGGACACGCCGATCCATCTTTCTGCGAGAGTGGCTTTTTTTCCCCGGACGACGTTTCCCGTGGCGTGGAGCCTATTCAGCACCGTGGAAATGGTAATAAAGAAGCACCTGCTGACGCCATCCAAAACTATGTTTCTCGTCCGCTGTTCAGCACACCGCTGGAGCGGACGACCTCCGTGGAAAGTACTGCTCCCTATACCAATGGCAGCGTATCGATGACACCTCATGCGGTGAACTCACCATCCGGTATAAGATCCAAATATTCAGTTTCACATAGTGTGGGGCGCAATGGTGCAGGGTATAGTGCGAGAGCCATGGTGAATAGCTCTATGATAGATCTAGGCGTGTCAAAGGACTCCCTACGGCCCTCCCCTGATGTTAGGAGATCATTGGTCGACAGAGTTGCGCATCATGGTGTTGATCTGTGCAAACACTCAGGGTGTGTGCCCTTATTGGACTTCTCCATGGAGCCGTGGTATCGCGGCGTGGTCGAGAGCCATCTGCGTGCGTTAAACATTTCTCTGGAGGCGGCGGCAAGGCAGTGTGGCTGTCATGATGCAGCATTGCAGGCGCGCTCCGTGCACCACGACAGGTCCTGTCGCCCCTGCGCACTTGAGCCGCACCCGCAGCGTTCTCAATTATCTACAAAACGGAGGGGGGCATATTCCGGTCCTCGGCAAAGTACTGGAAGCATACCTGAGTATGTGGGGACGACAGCGTCAGCCATACGAACAACATCGATGGAGGAGACACGTGAGTCGACGCGAATGGGGGTCGCGATCGAGCCAACCGCCTCTCAACGGATCGAAATGCCCGTAAAAGTCGCTGAAGGAATGACTGGTGTGACGGATCAGAGGATGCGAAGTCATAATGCGAACGTCTTTCTGTCTGCTTCTGCATTCCCGTCTGGTGTGCGTGATACAAGGGTTGACGAAAATGATATGAGTTGTGTGGATGAAGATAGACCTGGTGAAGGTGTCACTTTTTGCAATAGTTCGCACGACAGCACCGAATACTGCATGGATCAGAGTATTGTGATCGAGAATTTGGCGCTAGACGCCTTAAATGTTGATACCACACGCGCGGGAGCTGTTAGAGCAGCAGGTGCGGACACTGTTCCATCAGTTTCGGTTGTGCGCCATGGACGAACCATCCCCTCCCAATTCGCTCCTTTGCGCGAGGGCTACAGCTCG
Source organism: Phytomonas serpens 9T (assembly GCA_000331125.1). Taxonomy (NCBI): domain Eukaryota; phylum Euglenozoa; class Kinetoplastea; order Trypanosomatida; family Trypanosomatidae; genus Phytomonas; species Phytomonas serpens. The sequence continues at coordinate 8,835 of AIHY01000419.1, forward strand.
TCTTGGTGCTGTTCCTCATCCACCGTTGCCATCTCCGCGAAGTCTGGTGGCGCGGACGATACGGCCCTCCGCTGCGTCGTGCTTTCCAAGGGTTCCCAGCGGCCGAACAGCCAGCAGCAGCTCCAGCAAAAGTCTCTGAACATGGAAGAGGAGGGTATGGTTCAGGCGGAAGACTGCTGTTCACCGTCATGCGGATTTGTTAAGAAGATCTTTTCCCTCACTGCGGTCTGCACCTCCACGAGCACCACCGAAGAGTCCGTGCAAACATCTCTCAGCGCATCAGAGCATTTTCACAACATCCTCCCGGCAGTCTCCGCGGGATCGCCTACTTCCCCTTGCGACGACTCAACGTTTCTTGATCTGCCAGTGCCGTTGGTTGTTTCCGCCCCCACCACAGAGGGAGATGCGAGGGCGCTCAAGAACGCCCGCGATGACGAACCATCGCTGCAGCAGACCTTGCGCTGCTTCCCAGAAGACGCCGAGGGGCCGGTGGAGGGCGCAGCACGGGGCAGCACTACCCCACTATCCCCCATTCTGCCGCCACTCATAACTTTGGTGAGAAGATTCCAGACAAGGGGATCGCTGAATGCCGTAAGCGAAGGGGAGGGCTTGCTCTCTCTGCCTGCCCGTTTACCATCCTCACCACCCGTCACGTGTTTATCGCATCTTCGAAAGCCTCATGATCCATTTGAAGAAGAGGTAGGCGCGAATCTGGCATCTTCGGGAAACGTTTTTCCAGATAACTCCGAGGAAAAGGAGGAAAATAAGGCTGGTTTGCTTTTGAACACTCACTCATTATCACCTCTTTTTGAATCACCGCCGTCAGATAGTCTGTTAGACAACTTCCGAGAGCCCCCAAGAAGGGAAATGGTCCGGAAGGCGGATCGATCTGGAAAGTCCGATGGAGTCTTTTCTCCCAGCAAATGGAGTACAGGAGAGATAAGCGTTACCCCGATGGAGCAGCCTGCAGCGAGCAAACATTACCGAAGTAGTCATATAGGGGGGGTTCGGCTGCCAGGGGAGGATACCGCTATGGTTGAGATTTCAGATTTGAAGGGTCATGTGTTCCCAGACCCTCAACCAATTCCTGGGAATTTACCCATTCTGAAGTGCGACGGTGTGGTTATCTTGAATCACAACGGAGAAGACGTCCAGAATGGTGATGGAGTAGCGCGGGTTGAAACATCAAAACCCACCGATGAGTTTCGAACGACATCGATGACCGCTTCGGCGAGCTCCTTTCCAGCCCCTTCGAATGTATGTGCTGTGCAAGGCAGTCCGCTCCCCTCGACATCCTCATCATCATCATCTTCTTGTCCGACGTCGAATGTGGAGTGCGCTGCTGGGGGTTGTGGGGATTCAGAAGAGGATGGGTTGTACACGGGCAAGTGTGTGCAGGCTGGCGTCGATCCTGCGGCTTCCGCACCGTCGAAGGGGGGCGGAGATAAGGGCACCACAGGCAACCTCTTCGAGGTATCCGTATCCGAGCAGGTCAGTAATCCCATCTCGACCTCGAAGCATTCACTACAGCAACCACCACGAGAGAAAAGGGTGGGTTTGAGAGAACAGAACAGTCCATCTCCGGTAATATCCTATCGAACCTACTCAGCCCGTCATGAGGCGTTTCGTGCATCGGAAGCTGCTCGCACGTTGTCTGCATCTTCGGGTCTGTCCTCAAGCTCGCTTCCCATCGCTGGCAGGGGCTTGAGTGTTGGATTAACCCATGCGTCGATCCCTTCAGGGCTTTCACCTCTTTTTGAGGTGAAGACGACTACAGGAGAGGTTGCTTTAACACGCCCTATGCGGGCTCCTGATGCCACTGTTGACGTTAAGGATGCGGATAACCAGGTAAAAGAGATAGCGAAGAGCCAAGGGAATACGCCACATGGGCGGAATAGTGAAGGGGGTGACCGCGAATACTGCGTCAACAACTTGGATGCCTTTCTGGTGCCTCCTTTTGCATACTATTCCGTCCTTCGCGCACACCGCCATTTTACCGCAACGGGTATGAAGCTCAGCAACGCTGGCTCGAGCTACTTTGGCACATCGTAACTCTCTGTTTCAATGCAACGAATATATATATATACATATATACATATATATATATACAATAGAAGTGCTCCACGCTTAGTAAC
>AIHY01000422.1:0-10308 GCA_000331125.1 Phytomonas serpens 9T
TGTAATAGGTGATCCAACCTGTTGATCTTGAGAGGACGATGGTAGCAAGCCCTGTTGTTGTTGTTGTTGTTGTTGTTGTTGTGTATAATTGCTGCCTAGTAAGTTAGTATTACCATTGACATTGGAATCGGGCACACCACACATAATGCCATTCATGTTCGATGTCAATGCATTGCCCATCATACCAGATCCATACCCGCTTGAAAGCCCCATTCCACCACCATACATGTTGCCCATACCAAGGCCACTGCCGTACATATTGCCCATACCAAGGCTACTGCCGTACATATTGCCCATACCAAGGCTACTGCCGTACATATTACCCATGCCAATTCCACCAAGCATTATGTCAAATATAGTTATTTATTAATTTATTGGATAAATAAGAAAGGATATCTTTTGCTAAATCCCTTCAATCCTCTATATGTATGTAGACTATTAATTTTTGTAGATACATAAATAAGTAAAGTGTTTCCATCTATTCATGCATGCATCTTAAAGAATCTAATTTAATAAGTTGTGCTCATAATGATTTTTTTGTTTATCATACACAGTTTCACATTTGTGAATATATCAAGCAAAAAAAAAATATTTATTTGTTTTAACCAAATGGATATTTCGGTTCTTAATGGGTGGGAAGGTAAAAATTTACATCGTCGGTTAAGATACAAATCAATAAATAACTTTACCAGGAGCGACTGACACAACTGCAAGCAAGGAATCTAAAGGTTCACACCCATAAAGTAGCCTTGCATTATCCATCCAGGCATTACAGTTTCCACTCATCTAAATTTATAGGTTGACCAGCCTTTTTGGCTTCTCTCAACGCATCCAGCTTGGCGCGCATTTCCGCTTCAATCCGATCCGTCTCACGACGCATTGCAGCGACATCCTCCATCTGTTGTCTCCTCTCCTCCATCATAAGGCCAATCACACGCTTGCGCTGCTCATTAAGATCATTTGAGGCACGACGACGAGCTAAATCGTCTTGCTCTTCAAATTTTTTACGCATCGCCTCCTCTTTCTCGTACTCTTCCCGTTGCCTTTCCTCCTCCTCACGCCGCAACTTTTCTTCATTCAAACGTTCTAACTCCTTGAGTTTTTGCTGCGCTTCATGGTAAGTCTTTTGCTCGCGAGCCTCACGCAGTTTTTCATCTGCCTCACGCACAGCCCGCAGAAGCGCCTCTTCACGCTGCTTTTGGAGAACAAATCGATTGCTGCGATGATTTTCTACCACTTGGGCTGCCCTCTCACGCTCGTCCGCCATTTTTCGACGCTCCTCTTCAAGCTGTTGCTTCTGCTCAGCAAGCTCACGCAAATGGCGCTCCATCTCCACTTGCTGTGCTTTCTGAACTCTTGCAAACTCCTCCATTCTCTGCTGATGGGCCGCTGCTCTAAGTGAGTTCAGCTCATCAGCCTTGGCCCGGCGCAACGCTTCCTCTTCAGCAACTCTTTTCGCACGAGCATGCGCCAGCTCTTCTTCACGCTCCTTTTCACGCTGCCGTTGCATCTCACGCCATTCCTCTGCACGCTTCTGCTCCTCGCGCTCTAAGTTCTTGGCGTATTCTGCCTTCGCCTTAGTGATTTCTTCCGCACATCGGAGCTCCTCTTGCTTTTTCTTAAACCATTCCGCGAATGACCCCTCTGCTGACATGCCAGAAGTATGAAAGCCACAACCACGCGCATTGCCACGAGCAGTATACGCACTCCTTTTGTACTGTTCATAAATATCCTTAAACAGCTCCTCCTCTGTAGGAAAGCGAGGCTTGCGAGGAGATCCTGCATTGTGAGGTGAACTACTGCTTGCTGCACCAGGAGATCGCGAGGGTTTACTGAAAGGTGGACGCATTGCCGTCCCTGAACGATACTCACGGCGCAACAATTCACTGTCATAAGCCGATCGCTTAGAGGGGTCTGTTAATATTTGATATGCATTTGAGACTAGTTTGAAAATATCTTCACCGTCTGGATTCTTGTCAGGATGCAACTCAAGTGCCTTCACCTTGTATGCCTGGCGGATCATATCCTTGTTTGCAGATCTTGAGATGCCCAGGATGGAATAATGATCAAGCTTATCCATTTCTGAATCGGGCTACTGTAGGATGTATATTTTATTGCTTTGCTTTCAATGCTCTATAGTTTTCTCCCCTTTTCCATAATTTATTCAATAAGTTGTAAGAATAATGATATTAAAAAGCTCATGCATTTGGAATTCTGTCTTTTTTTATAGGTAATTACAAATTGTTAAGACATGGGAAATGCCTTCTACATAAACACTAAAACAATAAAGGCATGCATTGCTTAAAGCCCATTATCCTAAAAATAGATCTTTATGACAAGACATGTGCTTCATTTTTCAACGAAAGCACCCCCACTCTTAAAACAGTGAAAACATAATATTCAACATGCATTATATCTCATGATTCAGTTTTCTTCGAGTCTGAGTCAGTCATTGCAGTTAGCTGTTCTTGCCATTCCATATCATCTAATATATGTTGGGTTTGCCTTAATGTTGCTGGTATGCGCGACAGCACAAGTATCAACAAGCCTAGGAGCACAATTGTTTCACCCCAAGTACCAATATACTGGTGCAGAAAATCTAGCCACATTATGATAATACGATACTTAAAGGTACCCAATGCCATCTCCTGGCCCCATCCCCCATGCCGAGCACTAACGTGCCGCATATGCTCTGGCGGTTTGACACCATAGATAAGATAGTACTTTCGTGCATCAGGATCTTTTATGATATCATATGCATCTTTGAGTTCTTCCAGTGCCATGTTGCGATCCTCTTCGTTTGTTTCCGTCTTCTCGATAAGCTCCCGCTTTTCGTCATATTTCTTCTTAAGTGTTTCTGGGCTAACAGAACGTGCTGATTTTGTATCTTTAGCATCAAGGAGGACTCCAAACAGCTCTCGATCAACTTGTGAAGATAGCTTATTGTATGCTATTTGAATTTGCTTATCTTTAGCTTGACAAGATCGGCCGCAATGTACCAGCTGGCCTTGCTTTTCTTGATGCATCTGGTAAGACTTTTCGATCTCCTTCCGTACACGATAATTTTCCCGGCGTCGCTGTTTATCAGCATCATTGTCAGTAGCATCAGAGTTCAACCCCACACTACTTTGCAAACGCCCATTTACACCGAGAGTCTGGTAATAATCTAATTCGGAGTTATCAGGATCAGACGGGTTCAGCACCTCACCAAAACCTAGACCACTTTCTATTTGTGGAACTTCTACATTAAACTCTGAATCATATTTAGACAAGCCTAGTAGAATGACAGCAATAATTACAATAATTGAAAAAAGGTAACGAAATCCCTTCCCTGAATCCTCGTGCTTATCTACGAGTTCGTTCCACTCATTTTGAGTAATGATACCACGGTTAGGGTCACGCCTTTGAGCCATGGGACCGGAGTATGTAAAGTGTTGTTGCTGAATTTTTGGATTTCGTATTGACTCCATATGTGCCATTGCAGCAATTCCCTCTAGCTTGGAACGCCGGTTCTGGGACTGCTGTTGGCGGAGTAACGCCGCACGTGGTTTCATTAAGATAGGCTTTCCGTTTGGGTTTATATAGATGAATATATTCGCTGTACTTGGCCCAATGTGTAGACTAAAGTGGAAAGAAAGCATATGGACTCATTAGAATAGTTTAATACATCTATACATGAAACGAAAGGGGGGTATAAGCATCCATATGAAAAGGGACTTAAGAAGATTAATTAATAAACGTTTACGATTACTTCAAATTAAATGTACTGATTTAAGAATGCAGATGAGATATGGTTACTTATTCCGCATGTTGTGGTGGGTTTTTATAAATACCAGTGACAACACAGTGGTCCCTCTCAAAAGGCTCTAGGGAAACCTGCTCCTTTGGACGAAGACCTGAGGCCTTGAGCTTCTGAACTTCGGATGCAAAAACAGTTGCAGGATCAGCAGTGGAGTCAATACAGTTTGCTTTTATGGAAATTACGAATCCCCCTTTTTCTTTCAAAAAGTGCTGCGCATTAAGGGCCAGGATGCGTGCCTGATCAGGTTGCGCAACATCCATGAAGATGCAGTCCACAAGATGAGGAATCAACATTCGATACTTTTGTGGATACCGGGCGTCTTCAAGGATGGGTACAATGTTATTGCGGCGTTTAGTCATCTCTTCTAAGTCGCGTCCGCTGCGATGAGAAAACTCCACTGCGTAGACTAACCCCTCAGGGCCTACCAGATCTGAAACGTGGCTAACGGTGGTGCCGCTTGCAGCGCCAAGGTAAAGCACTGTAGAGCCAGGTCCCATATAAATATGTTCCACACCGGCATAAATCGCGGAGGCCAACTTAGAGCGGTAGGGATTCCACACACGAAACTCGTGCGACTCCATCTCACCCGCAACAGTCCCGTTCATACGCTTCTCACCATAGATCGACACACCGGGAACGATAGACCGGGTAGAGAGGGTATCCTTACCAGATAGCAGGAAACAACCTTGAAATCTGACGTGGGGAAGGAATACATTCCCCTTGATAGATGGTTTGCCGTTACTTTTGTTAGGGCCGCTACCTCTCCCGCCCCGGCCGCCGCCGCGCCCACCACCGCGCCCACCACCGCGACCACCACCACGGCCTCGGCTACCACCACGGCCACCAAAGCCGCGAACACCTCCACCTCGTCCACCGCGCATTTGAATTATAATGATTTTTCTTGTTGTTAGGGGAAATCCTACCTCTCAGTATGCTAAAAGCAGTGACAAAAGAGCGAAGAAAAATTACAGAACATTAGATAAGAGAGAAATACCAGCAAAATAAAAGAGATTCAATCAGAGAACTTGCGGATCGAGTTTCCCCTTCAAATAAATAGGTCCACTTTCGCATTAAAACATCACCTAATAATTTTTACTCTACAGGAACCTCCCTCTGTCAAATAACATTTTCTGCTACAATTGTATCTAGCTTAACAATAACACTGGAAGTGGTTTTTCCTAAGAAGTCACAAAATACTACCTTCTAAGCAAATAAAAACAAACCGAAGTATATATATAAAAGAAAAACGCAAAGGAGATTTAAGATATCGCAATCCATAACCACGCAGCTTCACTCTCAAAGGGGAGAGGAAAAACAGACTAATGAAAAAAGAAAACATTATTGGTCACCACAGTAAGTTGATCCTGTAGAACTTAGCCCTATTCTATTTTGAAGTAACTGTCTGAGGTTGATTAAGTGCTGACAAAATTGAACGCATGCGCTCTGTGTTCTTGGAGTAAGGATTCGGCTTCTGAAGATCAACAACCATTCCAACAGCATTCCACACTGCGCCATTCTTTTGAAAGTCTTCAAGTCTTTTTCCATCATCATCTTGGGTTTTTTTATGCAACTCCTTGGCTCCCGCGATCTGTTTCTCACGCTTGGACTTCTGTTGTTCTATGTACTCCTTCGAGGCAGCAAGAATCTTGGCCTGCTTTTCCTTTGTTGCCGCATCAATCGCCGCTGTGCGCTTGGAAATCTGTTCATGCAAAGCCTTTAAAAGGGGATTGATAGTCTGCTTCTCTGCATCTTTTGTTTGTACAGTGGCGAGGCGATTGGTGTTGCTAATACTTTGAAAATCAGCTGGTGTTGGCTTCCGAGCCTCTGTTGTGGGGCCTGCAGATCCCCAGATGTCATCCAACTTCGACTGCGCATCAGCTGGTACCTTGGAAGCATCTAAAGAATCTCCTGTTGCAGGTAGAGACACTGAAGGACTTCCAGTTGAAAAATTAGCGCTCTGAGAGACATTCCAGGCACCTGATTCGACAGTTCCACCTTCTTGTGGTGTCAATGAGGAAACAGGTGAAAAACTCTGTTCATGAAGTATTTGGTCAAATTTGTCGTCCATTAGGTGCCTTAAAACAGATAGCAGTGGATGCAATATAAGGCCTCGTAAAGAAGAAAATGAAGATGAATGAAAAACTATTTAGAAGAAAAAATGGTAAAAAGTTATTGATGCCATGCCTTGTGAAATAACTAATTTAAGGTTTCATGGTTCATTCCTTTTTGATGGTATGATTATTTTAATTCCCTCTGGCAGAACATAATTCAAAGAACGATCACAGTGCATGTCTGGAACAATATTAATTACAAGGATATACATATTTAATGATAAGCTCTCCGAATTTCACACAAATATAAAGAAAAGAATGAAAAATCAAAAGATATATAGATTTAAATTTAACATAGCAGTAGTGGCATCGATTACAATGAGAACAAAGATGATCATCAGTGTACATCAAATTTCCGAGTTTTTTGAGACTTTAACGACCGTTACAGCTGGCCACGACCCTCTACAATGAGCTCGTTAGAGTATCTCACGTGAGTACCTATAGTAGCAATGTCTTCCTGCTGTTGAACTAATAGCAGATGGAATTCCTGATAAGTCAAGTTCAAGTCCATCACGTCGGATTCGATTGCCCTAACATTCTGCAACTTTTCTTGCCGGGTCGCCTCTTTGATACGGAACTCTGATAAGTAGAGAAGTCTGCAATACCTACCCTCGATCCTCAGAGTCCGGATATCATCATCGTTTCGACCATCTGTAACTAGAGGCTCATCTTCATATTAGTAAGTCATCTTTTCTTGTCGCGATGCATCTAGATCAACAGTTCTAAAATTCGACTTGTCCAATTAGAATTGCTCTTTTTGAATTTTGAAATCCGGCTCTAGACTACAAAGAAGTGGACTCTTTTTTCCAGAGCACTGGTAGACTATCTCTCGAACTCGTTTGTTCCTAATGCGGGCGATTGCATCACGATCAGTTCCAAATTCCTTAAATGCATTCCTCAGATCCTAAACTGTCTTACAAATCTTCTACGTTGAACGCAATGTCACCTCCTTAATATCAAATGTCATACTCGATACGAGAAAAACTCTAAAGGTAGAGAATACGTGAAAGAACTTAAGCAGAGTACTTGTATATTGGAACAGCGAAGTAGAGCATGCACTACCCTAAAAAAAAATAGAAATATAAATAATAAAATGCATATGAAGAGAAAAATGTTAGTGCTAATGACCACTTGCATGAAAATATTGCACAATTATATACTAAGCCTTCAGCAATAATATGTATTGCGCTTTTCTTACGCCCATACTGAGAAAGTGGTAGATGGAAAAAAAAAATGTGAGATATGCACAGATTGTTCAATGTTGTCCTTTGGGGGGAACCTACCTAATATCGTTTCTATCACGTTCATGTTCCACTCCTTTGGCCTCAGTTTTTACTGAAACAATGATAATACTTGGTAGATATAAATAAAACAAAATCAAAAAAATATAACACAGCCTCCTCTTTATTGCGACCCAAGCACGTGCCCACGACCCCAACTTCGTTGTGGCATGGGGGTCGCCGAACCAGATATGTCACCCAGTCCAGCTCTAAATACTAGACTTACTAACCAAACAGGCGTGTTGATAAGCTGATAATTATGCGTGGATGGAAGAATATCCTTGCAAAAAAAATACAAATGGCCCACAAATATCCCGAGAAGGTTGGGTAAGAGCGATTGTGTTAGAACAAATTCAAATATCACGAGTAACCATGGGAAGTATGCTGAGCGACACTCAAACCCAAAAAAGAGTATCCTGTCTGCCGTATTGCGCTTGCAGTGGATCCAACACAGGGCCAAGATGAATGAGTGACCTGTCCATGGGATGCCTATGAAGGCCCCGATGAAACCTAATGTAAGTATGAGCAAGAGAAGCATGAACACAAAGTCTGCTGGCTTGCTTGTGAAGCCTCGAATCTCATTGTTGCTGGAATAGGTAACGAAAAGCAACACAGTCATTAGCCACGGAACAGAGAATGAACCAAAAAATAGAGCAGATGTAAAAGGTCGCCATATCTCGATACAGCTCGATAAGGTCGAATAGTGAACGGCTAAGTATGCAGGATCTAGCACACCAAAGACTACAGCACCGGTGCTGAAAACAATATACGCCAGTAAAAGTCGCGTGACCTGGCCCATCGACGAAAGCCAGGTTTCAATGTTTTGTGCCATACTTTCCACCTGTCTGACAGTTAATTTGTGTATAGCCAAAATCGTAGAAGCTCCTATTTAGTTTTTGCTGGATGGGGAAAAGGGTAAAAATATGTGGATTATAGATAGAATTCGTAATTCGGTTTTTCTTTATTTTTTTTGGTAAGATTTATTTTTCACAGACACATCAAGGAAATAAATCATGTGCTTTTTCAAAGCTCTAAATCTGATACCCAAAATTGTATATGTAGGCTTGTTCCAGGTATATGAAAAAAAAGAACACAGCGAAGCGAAACCTAGCTTTAAAGGATAAATAAAACGCCGGACCCATGGCTAGATGCCGCTTAGGTGTTCATATGCTTACGCTAAGAACATTCAAAAGACTAGAAACTGAGTTCACCTAAAATTGCAAACAATCTTTTAGTTTTTTTTATAATTTTCTTCCTTATTGTTAATAGAAGGGAAATAACTATCGTATCTTAAATCTACCAATGGAGAAAGAAAATACAAATAATGGCACCCATTCTAGAACCCTCTAATGTAAAATGGCTTTAACACCGTTTCACCTGTGAAGCACGCACGAAGACGCCCCTTCCCTTGGGACACTTGAAGTACTCCTTTTTATCGATAAAGGAAGACCCATCGTTAGTACCTTCATTGCCTTCCAACATTTCAAGGCCGATCCAAATTCCTGCACCAAAAGAAGTTGGACCGTTAAAACGGACAATTGCACGGTAGCCCTTGTAGGTAACTTGGTCATTAACACGTAGTTCAGATGCCTGGGCTGCACCCATTGTAGACGAAGACACACCATTCATTCCTCCTGAGAGAGCACGTGGAGTTTGTGAAGGCTTTCGAGGTGTATGGCTTAATGTGGAATCGCGCACTTTGCCAGATGGCGTCATAGAGCGATTAGCGTGTGAGCCCCGAATCGCAGAAGAAGATCTAGTAGTGGGGCGGGTCGGTGTACCACTGCGCAATGAAGCCGGTGTAGTTCCCCTAGTTCGGGCAGGAGTCCCACGTCTCACGGCTGCTCCACCCGCACTACGCGCAAGAGGACTGCGGGTCCGAGAAGTTGCACCCAACGACTTACCTTGCATCGGAGTGGTGCCGACATCACGATTTACAGTATGCAGCCGAGACCCTGGCCTGCTTACTGGAGTGACCCTTGACGACGACACCGGAGATCGCGTATTTCGCAAACGCGACGTCCCACTAGGGGTCTGAGCGCGCCGTGGCGGTGTTTTGGGGCTTTCCCTAGATTTGTGCTCGTCCCTGTACTTGTCAAATTCTGAACGAAGAATCATAAGCTCATGTTGTAGCTTTGCGATGCAAATATGAAAGTTCTTCGCTTCTTCGTCAAACCATTTGCACGCCTCCTCAACCTTGGGTGTGATGGAGTTTTGTCGTAATTTGCTCGCAACAACGGAACCACGCGGTACTACCACATCCATGAGCCAAGGATGGTTAAGCATATCATGAAGTGGCACGCGTTTAGTGGGATCCTTGTTCAAAAGGCACTGTATGAAGTCTAATGCGAGCGTGCTGATGTTGGAAGAACTCGGAAGTGGTGTGTCCATGATTGTGCGGAAGACTTCTTCCTCCGACGCAGAGGAGCTGGCGGAGTATGGAAAGCTGCCAGACAGCATAATATATGCGACAACACCGATAGACCACGTATCAGCGCTGAAACCGTCGTAATGAGTTTGCGTAAATTTAGCATAAAACATCTCAGGTGCTCCATAACGCGGCGTTCCTATGACATCTGAACACACGATGCGCTTCCCAATAAGACGCTCGCATCCTGCGTAAGGCATCATAAGGGACACCAAATCCAATGGATCATTTTGAGCGTCACTCGTACAAATCCCCTTTACGTACTTAGCAAGACCGAAATCTGTGAGCTTAATGTCATCCTTCTCACTAACAAGAAGATTTTCAGGTTTAATGTCCCTATGGATAACGTCATGCAAGTGGCAATGAATCACTGCTTTGATGATTTGGTAAATGTAGAGCTTAGCTTTCCCCTCTGTTAACTTTCCATCAGGAGTTTGAAGAATAAGTTCGCACAGATCTCCACAGCAGACTTCTTCGAAAAAAAGCAAAAAATGCTTTTCTGTTTCTATGTGTTCGATAAAGGTGACTACATTCTCATGCGGCGGGATGTGCTTAAGGACGTTAATTTCCCTCTTCACTTCCACCATAGCCCGATCCACATCGCCTTTTGTCAGAGAAATCAAATACTCCTTTTCGATAACCTTCACAACAAATTTCATACCAGGATATGACCCACGCGGCGTGTAG
>AIHY01000423.1:0-14105 GCA_000331125.1 Phytomonas serpens 9T
AGGTGGAGGGGAACCGCAGTCAACGCCCATAAGAGCCCGAAGCAATCTCGAACGGGCGGTGAGCGGGAGATTGCCGATGATGCCAAGGATATCCCGCATATCCGGGACGCACTCCCGCACGCGAGCCTCGAGCTGCAGACCAAGTGACGGCCTCGAGCTGGGATCCTCCCTCTGTGGGTCCTCATTTTCGCTCGAAGTGAAGGCACTCTCCCACAAGGCGGCGAGCCATCCCACACTCCTCTTCGTCTGTGGCTGGCTTCGCGAGTTGTCAAGGCTGTTCAACACCGCGAAATCGGGAGGTCGGAAGACAGTCTCCACTAAACAGGGTGGCGCTGCGCTGAGGTTGGTCTGCACCGCAAGCATGCCTAGAAGGTATAAATTCAGCAACAAATCGCTCACCACCATCCAGCTGGTTTGTAGGCTTGGGGCGGTCCATAAGAGAAGTGAAAAAATCTCTTTAATAAGGAGGAGGGATGGCAAATTTCGATACAAATCGTCCACCGCATTCATACCTTCAGCAAAATTCACGCGTACAAAGGAGGATAGAGTCATAATACATTCGTCAGAAATCTCATGCTTCCCTAGTGCTGTTGCCGACCAAGACAACATTCGAATACCACGGATACTAGAGAATAAAGCTGACGTTGCTTGAGGCAGAATCGAATGCGCATCATCCAAGGCATCTTTAAGAGTAGAACCACGAGGATTCAGTCGCATCACCTGCGCACATGAGTTCCCCAACAGATGTTTAAAGATCAAAAAGCAGCGGCTTTGTATTATATTAAAAACATATGGGTTCAGTTCAGAGAGTATCCTTTCATCTCGCAAGGAGTAAGCCGGGATTGGAGACGATGATGCGTGTATGGTATGTCGCTCGACTCCGCCTCTTGCAGATTGTCTAATTGCATTGCTGATATAATAAATCGCAAAATTATCCTCATATTCAGAGCTAAATCGGTTAATCTCGAGATCCCAAGTCACCTTATTAGCGAACCCGCGATTTACTGTTTCAGCCATGACCAACTCGTGCCGCTTCACATCGTTGTAAATGCTGAATAGATACTCATCAGGAAGGCAATTGCCATTGTCGATGGAGCGATTTATGTTCTTAAAGTCAGTTTGAGTCATACTCTTTTGCATCTTGCCAGAATGTAGATCCGTATTTAGCATGATGATAGCAAAGGAAAGCACAAATGCACCGGATTCGCTACTAAAGGGGTTGATATGCTTTTCAGAATTTTTATTGTGTAAGTACCAGTGCTTGGCAAAGACCTCGATGACGCGATCAATTTTCTGAGACTCGCCTGGAAGGCAAAGATGATAGACCAGCTCACGTATTGATGTTAACAGTGATTTATTATCGAAATTAAACTCCCCCACAAATCCCTCAAGTTGTTGTCGAAAAAAGCACACAGTACCTGGGCGAAGGTGATCTTGAGAGCGGCTCCTCTCCCACTCCTCTACCGCTGTAGTGAGCATTCCGTCAGGAAGCATCACAACCTCATCTTCAGGTGGTCTTGGTATCCTTTCAGTGCCAAGTTCACCAATATAGTTACCCAGAACATTCTTATTTAACAAGTGACTGAGTCGATATAAGCATTGGCCAATTTCGTAACCCCCTGCCGGCTCCGCAAGCACAAGTGAAAAGCGATGGCTTTCGACATCGTGTTTTTCGCCATCCACTTTCAGGCGTATGGAGTTTTCTACTAAAAATGGGATGCCTTTTTTCAGGGGAGATTCCTCAAAAAGAGCAGCGAATTTGAGTAATAAACTCTTTTGAGTGATCATGTTCTCAACTGTTGCCTTCCACAAGGCGACAATATTACACTCGTCTGAGGTATGCTGAGGAGTTGAGTGGTGACTTTTCGACAATCGCGATGCAAAGTTTGATATCATATTTGTGGCGGCGTCAAGTGCAACAAGCTCAATTCGGCTAATGGGAAGTATATCAACTACTTTGTCGTCTGAATCATCATCTTTTACGCTCACTTTCTCATTATTGGGTCTGGGGTGAATCTGCGTGTTATTATCGTTTAGCAAGACTGACATATTGCCATTAGTGCCCATCACTCCCGGACAAGCGTTTTCAACGAGCACGTCACACAGCTGTGGAAGCAGAGAGTGGCACTTCCATGAAAGGTCGTAGTGTAGAAAACAATAGCTGCAAAAAGACGGGTTACTGCAGAACTCAGCAAGACTTTCGAGTAAAATTTCACGACACTCGAGCGGGCTATTGGACCGCGAAGACGGGATGTCATCCAATAAAGTGTCCCCCGAAAAAGATCGATGAACCCTAGCATTCAGTGGCAGCAGCTTTACAGCACCTCGAGTAGAATTAGTAAGGCCCGCACGAATATTGTTAGATTGAGAGCCATTAATCCGGTCTAACCCCGACGTTGGTGTGATAATTGGATTAAGATGGATAAAACGAAGAAAATCAAAAATTTGCGGTGTCAATACATGCGCAGCACTTTCAACTACAATGTGGATAATGCGCAGCACCAGAGCGAAGACAACGACATGAGTGGTACTCATGGCCGCGACCAGCAGCGCTCGACAGAGATTGTTCTGCACAGCGGATAAAAGTTCAGCAGAGCATGAGTCTGAAAGATGTTCTCGAATGGTTAAGAGCGCTGCCTGAGCCAAAGAAAGACCCTCTAGCTGGATTGTGGGGTTGTTCTGGTCAGCCACCACAGTAAGACCAGAGGCCCTCGCCTTTTGCGGACTGTCGTCATCGGATACCATATTGCCTTCCGCATCCAAAACAGTCACCTCAGTGCTTATAAGAGAGCTGATGTAGCGCATCATGGAGGCACCGTCTAGAGGTGGTACTGCGAGATGGGTGGATGTGAAGCTGCCATTGTGAATCGAGGGTGGCTTGGCCCTCGAGGAGGTCGCCTCACCTCCTGTCGTAAGCCCCTGWGTGAAGCTCTGATTACGGTTGGGTGCGGACGCTAGGGCGTTGAAGCCACCTGCCACCTGACAGTGGACTACACGGTTGTAAAGGCAGGTCACCAGGAAAGACATGGAGCTCTCTGCGACGCGCTTCAAAAGGGGTGTGGCTTCCGACCGGAACGATATAACCAAGGTGCGGCGAACTATTCGGATGTAGAGGCCTTCTGGCAGTTCCACTGCGGCCGGATGGCGCATGCAGGTGACGCACACCTGCACTGTGCGCGCGAGGAGAACCTCGTGGGTAGCGGGATCGGATGCCTTACTCCGGACGCTGAGGGCCGCCTCAATTGCTAGTTTGACCCCTTTTACAGTAATGATGGAACGAGAGAAATCGAGTATGGTATCAATAGCAGAAAGAGCAACGATGATGATGGGCTCGCCGATATCAGGACAGCAGCAGACCTCACAGAATGGAGATAGTATTTCAGACTCCGTCAATTTATGGATCCGAGACAAGGACGAACGGCGAGCCGGTGTTGTTGCCGTAGAAAGAACACCCATGACATCGGCTTGAGGCAAGTGAAGGTTACTACCGTCCCCAACATCAGGGCGTTTCGAATCGACATGGTTTGGATTGGGGATGCCGATGGGATGGTACGCCGGTGCCCAGTCCGAACAGCTCATCTGAGTGCATGATAAGAGCCTCTTGTGCAACTCCATAGCACTATATAGAAGTGGATGCTCGTGGACTTTGTCATCACTCACATAGCGGCCCCTGGATCCAAATTTGAGACCCGAACGGAGTGCAAGTATGACGTGATGAAGTTGTACAAGCACCACTTGTCGGTCCAGATCCCATGCAGCCACATGCTCCATACTGATTAACAAAGGTGATCCCTTAATTAAAATATATTAGCAAATATAAAATAAAAGGGAAAAGGTATTTCTAGGAAAAAATACGCTTATTAGTACGGTTAAACTATTATATAGAGATATAAAAATTTATGTGTGTGCGTATGTGCACCCCAAAATTAGAATCAGGCGGATCGTTTTGCCCTTCCCCTTCGCAACGCCCTTTCTTTTAAAATGAAATGCACAACTATTGTAAAGCTAAATATGATAAGGGAAATGACAGAGTTTCGGTAATTTTCGAGTGTGCAAATCATAAAATCACAAATCTGAGTAAGAGCAAAAGACAGAGATACCCTGTATAATGGACTTACACACCACAAATATTCTTGAAAATTTGATTTTCTCAGAACTCCATACTACCCATTGCAGGAAACTAAGTAATACCCTGTTTGATATATCAAACAATTTATGGCACCCATTATGTCAGGTGGTGTTCTCTACATGTCAATGGACTTGTGCATCTCATATGCGGAAAACATATTCCACCTAATGTGACATCATGGGTAGCAACTAAAGCTAATCAAAGTCGTCTAATCCTTCGTACTTTAATATTTGTATCGCCAAACAACAGAGGAGGAATCCTTCCTAGAAAGACTATTTTCTTCGAAACAGAGAAAGATATCACGACAATCATTACACTGTGAGTCATTTATCATCAACATGAATGGGAAATTGGAATTACATATATGAAGCTTTACACCATCCTTATCCTACAGCATTCGACTAGTATCAATGTGGACCCTTAAAATTTATTTTGGTTGAAGTAGTAATAAAAACAAAAAGGGCACAGGTATCATCATTGTTTCTTTTGGAGTGGGGAAAAAATCATGCGTCTATAGAGCACCTTGCAGTTTGCAAATTGAAACTATGCAACGAAAAAAAAATTATTCCGATTCAAAAAAACCAATAAGTTGAGTCAATTAAAAATTAGTGTGCAGGACACTTAAACCTTATTTTTTGATCCTCGTTGTGGTGATCTAAAGAGGCTTATGTCCATATTTATTTACATTTTGTATGCACTCCATAATCATCCAAACAATTGATAAGGTAAATAACAATATGACGAAACACTTTTAAAAATATAATTGGAAAGTAGTAGCATGTCAAAAAAAAAATATTGCATTTAACGCAAACATTAATTTAGCTTTCATCGTTTGGTCAATGAATTAGTATTTCAGCTTCAATGCATATGCACTTCAAAGATATCTGCACATTAGAAAGCAAAACTCTCCCAGAGGAGAAAAATAGCAACGTGGAAATGTTATTTTATCGATCTACATGACCACTGAATGAAGGTAAAAAATGCCCAATAAATTATTTTCACATACAGCATGAAGTTGCGTATATTATATATCCATATTATTACCAATAGTTTCATAATATTTTGCTTATAAAATTAATAAGTTTATTTCCTTCTCATTAATATATTCAAATACCTTCACCACTTACGTCTTTCTTAATGGTATCTTCTTATTTTTTTTTGCGTTTTACGCAATGCCCTATTGTGTATTACACAAAAAAAAAAGAAACAACCCCCCATTTGTGTATTTGAAAGAGGAAGTAAAACAATATTAACCAAAATAATAATCTTCAAAATAGGTTCAGAATAAGATGAAGCCCTTTTATTTATTTCCAAAGAGTTTACAACGGTTCCAAAAGGCTTCAGGTAAAAAAATAATTCCCATACATATAGACCTGTCTATTGGGTACTGTAACAGTTGTAATAATAATGACGTAAATATGTGCTCTTAAAAACTCCTCATGATTGTCGCCATATATATGATACGTATCTATGTATATACATGCCTATACAGTAAATGAAGTTCCACTCTACGGAATTCTATTGAATACTTCTGTAAATAGATAGCCAATACTAGCTTTATATAAGCACTTACAATATACACAGGATGATTATATAAGGTAACCTGTTTGTTCCACTTCACTGTTTTGAATTTATCCCCTTAGACATATCATTCTGCATATAACAAACTTCAATTCCTCAAGGATGCATACATCTTGTGGGACCCCAGAAAGCATACTTTACCTACCGCGATGCCATTAGGCATCCACTGCAGGACACATGGTGAGCCAACTGTAAGTACCTCCGGCCGGTACATGAACTCGCATTCCACTTGATACTCTGTCTCATTCGATCCAATGATAGTTTTTAACTTCCCATTAGATAACGTTGAATGGTACGAAAGAATTCTGACTGCTTGTCGCGCATTTCTCGAGTAGAAAATGGGTTGAAGGTTTGGCGTAAAGCTCTGCGATAGCAGCTGGACACTCAGGAGGAAGGTGTCGCACACATTCTCCGGTTTGCCAACTAGAACCTTGCCCTTATGTGATATTTCTACTTGCTCTGGCAAGTGATCCACCGCAAATGTCGCCTCATCACCGGGATGGGCCTCGTTTACATGCGTCCGTTCAATGTGAATGCCTCGAATGAGGACCGAGTAAAACGCCCCGGACGCGTCTGGACCAATGCAGCACCTACATCCAACCACCACTCTGCCCCGCGAGACACGTCCCTGGAGGACAGGCCCGACGTCCTTCACCTGAAAGGCGCGATCCAGGAGCACCTCAAAGAGGGGCTGAGATACGGCTGATACTGCCGGAGACTGGGACGGAGGGTGCCGCACGCTTCGCAGGTGGGCGACGCAGTACCGGAACAGCTTCAACCCCTTTCCGGTCACGCTCGAAACGGTGAACAGCGGGACCCTCAGGGGCCTCGGCGGGGCCGCAGGGTTGAGGTTGGCGCGATCGCCGCCAGCGGTGCTATCATTCGACTGCATGGGTAGCCAATTCATACAATACTCAAGAACCTCTTCCTTGCTATCGATCAGGTTACACGTGTACCCCACACCCTCGAGCGTCGCGGTCAGATCCATGCAATACGTGTACAACTCAAACTCATTGACGGCATCGCACTTTGTGACTACAAGTAGGAAAGGAGTGCCCATCGCGGCACACGTTTGGGCGTACAATCCCAAATAATGAGCGGGTTCATTGGACGCCACACACAGGCACACATAGTCCGGTTTTCGGCTCATAATGCCAAAGAGCATTGACTTTGCAATGTCGCCACCAACGTCCATCATAAGGATAAAGCGCTGCTGCTGTTTTTCGGATTGATTCGCTCTCTGATATGGGTCCCCGCGTTCGGGATAGCTACCCCTGGTGCCACCAACAGCGGCAGGCATTGTCAGCGTCTCCTTGCTCGATCTTTTCGGAGACTGGAGTGCGTCGCAGAAACCATCACTGCCAATAGACAAGAGACCCTGACCTAGAGACTCCTCATCTATATCATGCCCTTCTCGCAAATGCCAAATTCGTGTTGATAATGATGTGGTACGCCCGGAGTCTACTTCATGTTTGTGATTAAACAAAAGCTGACGAGTGCTACCATCACCGTCATCCAAAGTAGCACTAAGTAACACCCCCATCAAGGTCGACTTTCCACAGTTTATGGCACCACAAAAAACGACACTCAAGTCCTGCCCTGCTGCGTATCTTCGTGAAACAAGCAACTCGCCGCAGAAAAGGTGTTCAGGATGAGTACGAACCACACAGCGCTTGAGCAGAAGGCAGTCTAACGACAGCGCCGCAGCCATGCGCTGAATCGTCTCCACAGATTCCTCAAACTCAGCCTCTGGTAGGCCTCTCAGCAGGCCATCATCATTCACACCCAACTCATAAAGACATTGACCGTTGCCCTCAAAGACGCGAAATTGCATCTGTGTGACTAGATGCTCGAAGCGCTCCGTGGTGACGCCTGTAAGACGCCATTTGTACTCCACATCGCCCTCGTCGTCTTCCTGTGAAAGTCGTGCCGAATAGGGAAGCACGTGTTCTCTCAAAGGGAGACCGTTATCCGTACTACACTCATAGTCTGAGTGAAGATTATTACCTTGTTGGTCTAACGCAAGTCGATGTCTCACGTTGAAATGTGAAGTACGAAACCCTAAAATAGAGGATTCCTTTTCCTTTACTGGGACATTCAGTAGGTGCGAATGAGAAAATGATGTAATGGATTCATTGATTTGTGAGTTAAGTAAATATGTTGCTTTATTTTCTGGTAATGCGTTTCTTTTCCTATATCTTCTGTCAGATATTGACGCTTTTCCCCGTCCTCGTTTGACCTCATCCGTCTTATAAACCTTGAATAGCGCAGAGTGTGAGGATGTACTCAGTGGGAAAAGTTCATCGTCCTTAGCATCGCAAATATCAAGAGACATATCCGCCCTTTGTATTCGAAACCCTTCTTTGACGGTTGCCATTTATGCTTAGATTTGAATAAATTAGACCAAATGTAATTATATATTTGTGTGTGCTTGTGTGTAATGTGATAAAAAATGTGGAACTATATGATTGTAGTTGATAAGAATAGATTTTCCAAACAGTCTACACGCAGATAAAGGAGAAAAGGACAAAAGCGATGATTAAATGAGATCCTCACTCAAACGGGGACATCATTCTCATATCAAAGGATTACGAAAAGGAAGGGAAAAATATAAAGTTGGTTTAAAAATGTTAAAAAAGAGTATTCCGTGCTAAAAAGTCAACCCTTTGCTTCGAAGCTATTATCAGACATGCACTCATCATTTAAAAGGTTTAGATGCGACTGGGATACAGGTACACACGAATGCGGCGGCCAATGGCAGATGCGGGAACCGACGCGCCATTGAACTTCACACGCACCATACCAGAGTTACCGTGGGGACGTGTCACACGTCCCCAGAGGGCGCGTGTGTTGCTGCGCCGTGCGGGGGCCTTGCTCCAACGCACGCAACGCTTTACCTTGTAGCCATGATACACGTAGCACACGCGCTTGCCAACATACCAGTCGGCATCGCTACGAGTGTTGACGTTGTCAACGCGCACCAGAGCCGTCTTCTTGACCTGCCCATGAAGACCACGGGTGTAACCAGCCAACGTCCCCTTCATGTAAAGGCGCGGAGACTTGCGGTTGCGGTTTACTGTGCTTGTCTTCTTGGCGAGCTGGTGAAGCTTCTTGCTGCGCTCAGAGTGCACCTTTGATGTTGTCATGATGAAACTAGAGTAATACCCAGAGTTCACTACTATATATGTGAATCAAAAGGGGCTTTAAAGCTATAGTATAACGAAATAAAGATAACGAAAAGTAAGACAGAAGAAATAACTTCACCGTGCTTCAGTAGCCGTACGTTACCACTATTTCATATCATGGTAAATGGATCTATGAAGCAAAAAAGTATATTTACTAAGGTAATCCTCTTCAGCCATTTCACATTCGAAACTCAATTTTGTGTACACTCATGTTAGTCTTTCAAGTATATATATATATATATATATATGTGTGAATAGACAAACACGCGCAATCCATTGGTGTAATTTTTTTGATCCTCTTTTTTGAGAATTATTCCTTCGTTTTAATCAAAACAAATGCAAAAGTGGAAAAATTAATCAACTTACTCGCAGTTTTCCTTATCGTATGTGTTTATGAAAACAAAACACTGAACCTTGAATCAAAAATTATATTTGATGATAAAGAGTTGGCAAATTTCTCTATACAATGCAATAATACTTCCTTAATATCAGAAAAAGTAATCAACCAATCACATATTTTGGAAAAGAATATTTGAGTAATATTAATAAAATACTTAAGTGCCATATTGTCTCACCCTTACCCCTCGATCCAGAGAGCCATCACCAGAGGGACCGTATCGATAGTTCAGAGGTGCAAGAAGAGGTATAGACATCATACTCGAGTTATCTACTTCTAAAGACTGGGCCCGTGAATCCAATGCAGAAAATTTTCTGAACGTATTGGTACGACTCTGAAGAATGGATCCTATATTCAAAACTAACGCTATAATAAAATAAATCAGGGCCGCATGCATACATGCACGCGCCTTCTCAGCACTATCCCAATTGCTCCTAACCGATATAATAGACAGAGAACTTAATTTAATGTTGAAGAGGTATGCAATGAAAAAGGCACACACTGCATTCCAATAACAAAATATCATGCAGATTTTTACTCCTAGGCCCATCTGCAAGCACTCAGTACAACTTTCCAGTATTTCGATATTTCAGTTATCGTTTTTTATAAGCTACTGTTAAAAAATATATGTAAGGATAAATGATGCTGATTTTGGTGTTATCCTTATATATGTATATTATGATAATCGATTAAATAGGTGTATTTGAAAAAAATATATATTTTTACTAAACTAAATAAATAGGTTAAAGGAAATAAAGGGAGCGATAATCATTGACAATGGTTGTTGTTCTTTCATAATATCTGATATTAAGAATTTCGCTCATTCACTGACTCTGACTCTTCCAAATCAAAACAACAAGCACAAATTAGTAAAAATGATTTACAAATAAAAGTATCAAAAGCTCATACAACTGTTAAATCATTAAGTACAATGGATTCCTTCCTGTGTATGCATGTAGTCTACACCAGATTAGAGTATCCAGGTGCCGCGGAACCTAAACGAATACGCCCTAATAATGCCTACAATAGAATCAAAAGGAGCCCACACGCTGCCAAAGATCATGCACCGGCTAAGCCAATTTCCCTGTTGAATATCTCTGGGAAAATTTTCGTCGACACCGTTTGGAAATATTACATATATACTTAATAACAGATCCAGACCCTCATTATTTAGGAATTCGCAAACGTCCACGTAGCTTCGACCCGGCCCTGGTGCTTACTGACATTCTTGAGACCTTTCGCCGCGACTTTGGGGATATATTTACCAATTCGAAACCATTTCCTTCACCATTGACCCAATTGGCGGAATGAAATAAATGATGTCGATAGAATCGAAAAAAACGCCCCACACGCGAATGTTGAATAAATGTATATACAAAAATAATACAGTTGTAAATACGTGTCAGAAATGGCGAGACACAATCGGTAAGCAACAGGAAGTATGTCAAAAGGTAATAAAACCCCGCAAAAGCACAGGCCCGTGACCTGGCGACGGAATTCCAGTTGTGCTTTACAGAAACTAATGCAAAAGCAACATGCTGCCTAAATATCATCCACGCAAACAAAAAGGAAAGTAAGGCATTTACAAAGCAAAAATATGTTAAGCATAGTCGAATAATATGTGTCGATGAGCAAAATGCTGGTAGGTAAACTCGTTGATTTAGAAATGAGCGAGTTGAGCCCTGCTCCTGTATGCTAAGCGAGTTCACATATCGATTGTCTTGAGCATCCGTACTAAGCTCAGCATTAATGAATTTGTATGCTTCTCTGAGGTTGTTAGGGCCCACCAAGAACGATACGCTTGGCACTTCGGATGCCCAATACTTTATCTTCTGTTTTCTATCACTTGTTCCTACCGAAGATACATAGCTTGGCGTGACGTCACTTAGTGGCGATGAAACATGACTTCCGGATTTTCGTGGAAAGGTAGTTACAGTTTCATTAGTGTGAGAAGGAAAAACGCTGCAACTATCCATACCAATGCTCGGTACTGAATATTTAGAATGGGATAAGGACACATATGATGAACCACGTTCTCGACTTGATGTATTCTCCTTTGTATAGAAATTTTCTCTAGACACATTATTTTTGTAGCCATTCCCTAGAGAATTCATCCTAGATTATGGCGCTGATAAATGATAAGTAATATTTTATTCTACAAAGATGCATGTATTTACATACATTGAATGTCTAAAAACAATTGTGATGATATATGTTTCCTTTTTAAAATTCTTAGGAAAAAATACTGATATAGTACAATTTACTATGAAATGGTTGCCCAAAGTAATTCAATTTGGTCATTAGATTAGTAAAAAGGGGAAGAATAATAGAAATGTATTAAAATCAGATCCCCAAAGCGAGTAAACATCTTTAAGACTGTACATGTTCCATCGGAATCAATATCAGGAAAATTAGAAGCAATAGCAAAATTATCATGAGCTAATCAATCATTTACTAATTTGATACAAAGTAAAGGATAACAACGTTAGCCAAAATTAGCAGATCACTCTATAATGTACAACATACTAGAATAGTATGACAAGATCATATATGAGTTATACTTCTATTATAACCCTTACAATCCAAAAGAAAATAACATTTATAAATCAGAAGGGCTAGAATATCCTCCTGCATGTTAACATAATTCAGCAATACAGCACGCAGACCTGAGGAGACACCAAAAAAAGGTATGAAATCAGTAATACTGAGATGAATGGACAAGCCTCCAAGGGTTTTCATGCTTCTTTCAAAAAGCAGTTGCACCATTTGTACGCCTGCATGTAAAAAAAAATATTGAGTGTCAATTAATCAATACGAGACATAACGTAGGTCTGCCAAGGCGACGGGTCAACCTCAGCTGGCTTCAACGGACTCCGGCCGCGCACCTTCGAAACATCGTTAAGAAGGGGACACACAAAACAACATCGTTCTAGGAAGCCCTTATCCCTTGAAAGAGCGTCCGAACACAATAAAATTGCTTGTCTAGCTTTCTCACCTCCTCCCGTGGTATAAGCATCCAGTTTCATCATTGCATGTGAAGTGTTTGAAGGAAGGTCTCTCATGTCGATGGGACCATTACCGGAGCAGCCGCACTGAATAAAATCATGCGCTGAGAGTCTGTCCACCTCCACTGTGTCCGCCAGACGGGCCGAAGAACCTACTTCAGACATGTTTTGATGTATATTATTGTAGAGGTATGCGTAAAAGTGGTCCCACTTCACAAACTCTTTGAATGCAGTAGTTGTGAAGGTTCTGTGATTATCATGCCATAAAGCCGCTGGTGGCACAATGTTCTCATCGGCAATCTCCTTTTGAGCCTCTACTGCAATAGGATTGCTATGCAAAGGTGCATTTCGAGGGTTTACATGTTTCCTCTCTGGTGCTAAGTCACCCACAGAACTGCATTCTCCACAGGCAGGTGCAGCTGTGATTTCAAAGATATGGTTATCTGACCATCTACATGGTAGACATAACTGAAGTTCATCACCAGCCGAAAGCAGCACCGGGCCCCTGCTGTAAACAGTTTGATTAACTCGCAGCTCAAACTTAGAAGAATCCCATGGAAGAGCTATCAACTGCGGTATTGTACACCATGGAAACAAGTGGTCAAGTTTTACCTTCAAAATGCGTTTTGAATCACGCACAAGAACTCCCCCTTCGCCGTCTTGCTGAAGATGGAGTACACAGCCTACTCTGTTGTCTAATGACCCAACACGCATGCGTATTGTGTAGTCATTGAAAGAGGTTGTTAACTTACCACTTTTTTGATCAACCATTTGTATATCTTATTCAACCACAATCTAAGCATGATATTAAATAAAAGAGGTAGATGAAACAATGATAAAAAAAATGTTATTCGTTTGTCTACTTTTGGCTTCATATCATTTCAATTTAAAAAAACGATTGAATATAAATATTCATATTTATTTGCGATCGCCTCTAGTTTCCCGCTACCAAAATCACCAATTTCACGCAGCTACGCATTTGGGGGTCAAGGGGTTGACAATATTGGGTACATTGGAGAAAGTATAAAAATAAAAAGGAAAAATAAATCATACGTACATCGATTTGTTTAATTACTGTACAGAGGCTTGCCCAAATCATTGCAATAGCACAATGAAAAGTAGCTTCCTTCACAAAAGATTTGTCGACGCGTTAATGGGTCATCGAAAAGAATTTCCCATTTGAGTGTGCAGCTTGGGGGTTCTGGTGCTGCTTGGAATCGTTCCTAGCTACAGGGAGACTCTTTCCGGCGGCATCAAAAGATTGAAGTGTGGAAAAGGCATCTTTCTCCGATAATTTATATTCATGTGAAGTGGAGTGTTGGTTCGGCAGGGTCGATGCCGGGCCGATGTGTTCCGTTCTAAGCGGTACGTTCTCTCTTAAGTGCGAAGGAGGAGGTAGGCTGGGCACGATCCTTTCCCTTCTCTTTGAAGCCTCAGCCGCGTTTCGGGAAGGTATCAAAGTAATTGGGGTCCCAGAACCGCTGGCGAGGGAGGTTGCCGAGGTTAATGTGGCAAAAATCGGCTTGAAAGGGGCGTGCGCGCCGAATGGCCTTGGAATTGGCAACCCGTTGTCGTCAGGTATATAAGCATTCGGACGAAGTTCAGCAGTCGTGAGGACAACACTTGGGTTATTTTGATCCATCAAAGCCATCTCCTTGGCCGCCTGCTGACGTTGCTGAAAGGCAGCATAGTACTGTCGCTCTATTTGCTTACGTTTGAACTCCTGTTCAGCTTCCTCGAAAGGAGCCTCGCCAGCCTCTAGGCGACACTTGGCCTCCTCGACAATCTGCTCGAGCCGAGCTACCTCC
>AIHY01000426.1:0-15639 GCA_000331125.1 Phytomonas serpens 9T
CCCTGTGA
The DNA here is from genome assembly GCA_000331125.1 of Phytomonas serpens 9T. NCBI lineage: Eukaryota > Euglenozoa > Kinetoplastea > Trypanosomatida > Trypanosomatidae > Phytomonas > Phytomonas serpens. The sequence goes on from AIHY01000426.1 coordinate 9, forward strand.
TAAGTCTCAGGGTGGAAAGGATGCCCCTATTCTTATCGATGAAGGCCTCATTGTTGTGGTGGAAGACACGCCATTGGTTCTGCATGATGTTACCGATTTCAAAGCTGACATAAACGCGACACAAGAGTATGCTATGTTAGGTCCACGCTCTCTCTTAGTTGTTCCTGAGGAGCTCATTATGATTTCTAGCACACATAATCCTCCCCCAAAAATTCAATCATCATCTTCAACGGAAGTTCCTGCCGATGCGATCACCACACGGTTCGATCTTAACGTACTCTTAAATATGAGACTTCAGTTGTGGTCTCCTCACCATAACATCTCCGTTGATGCAGAAGTCACTGGCCAGTACTCTGTTGAAAAGCAAGTGTATCCGGGGGAATTCAACAGCAGCACTACCATCGTGGGTGAATGTGGTGAAGCTACTTTGCAGCGTTTGACAGTGACGTATGACAATGGTCGCATAGTCACCGATCCTATACGCTTTACACTTAACGTGCAACATCACCAATCTTCGGTGAATGACAGCGAAACTGGCTTCACGGCGATTCATGGAATTTTGTCGCCTGTTAAAATTATAGCGACTATGAGCCATCTGAGGCTCATCATTGCCATCTCAAACCTTCTTTTAGAAGGATGTGGACACATAAAAGCTGTGATGTGCTTAGGAACGGATAGTTGGGTCAGTAGGTCAAGGGCTTCACCTATTGGTAAGCAGAAGAAAAGCCTCAGTGATGGAGAGACGATACACAGGGCGTCTTCTTTTCAAGCAGGTCTGACCATCCCATCTGTTGAGCTTGTGATATTAAATATTTTTTTCAAGCCACTGCTCGTGTGCAGCTTATGTGCTTTGGCCTGTCAAGCTTCCGGACATCGTGACTTTTCTTTGGTATCTTGCCGTTGCACGGGTGTTTTAACTCTGGGGGATTACTCTGCGATGGGGTCACCTCTTCGCCCCTTGGTTAATCTTTCACCTGAAATAAGGGTGGACTATGTACGCTACGCCAACGATGGGGTCTCTCTCACATGTTATTTATCACTACCTGAAGGGTTTCTGATGATTCCCGTAGTGACCTTGCTGAGGCTTCTCGAGATGCATAGGAGACTTGAAGAACAGTATATGGAATCAAGTGTTCTTATCATTAAAAATGAACTTGGGGTGCCACTTATGTTGATGCCAGCGGAGGTTTCCAGCATTGAGTCAACAATTCCAACTGCATCAATACCATCTGATAACCTTCCTGTGGATTCTTCCGTAAAAATCAGCCTACTCCAGTATAATCAGATGAGCTTTCGTGTTCTGGTTGACGCCGAGAGTAGGCATAACCCGCATATCTTTCCTAGAGGACTCCCTAGTGCACGCGTTGACATTTCTACCCTTGAAAAAGGCTCCACTCAACGCTTTCCACTTTACGAATTGTCTATTGGCACCATGGACGCTGTATTCCATTTTGAAGAGGCATCACAGTTGGTTCGCATAACCACTTCAGTGAGTATTCGAAACAATATGACAACCAGAACTGTTAGCTTTCCTGGTGACGGGCAAACCGCACCGCTCTTGCTTCTCCCTATGCAATCTAGTCATGCCCAACTAGGGGTATTGAAACATGCCTTCAAGATGCATGTAGATGAGTACAAATCGTATAGTTTGCACAGTGGCACTTTTTTGCCATTCCACTCTATCATTGATGTGTTTCTATTGCTGTTTGATCAAGTAAGAGCAAGGGGTGTGGACACCGGGAAGATGTTCTCAACAGGCCTTCAGACCGATATTGATAAACAACCGCAACCAACGCAACCCCGTCTACATTGGGATTGTATAGCTTTTAGGGATTCCGACACATTGATTCTTCCAGTCGTTCTAAACCGCAATCTGCCCCAAGAGGAGCTACACATAAAGTCAGAACACTTTATTAGCCCTTCGCAAATCGTAGTCAATTTGGTGCTTAAGAAGAAGATCTCTCGCGAAACCCAGAATCGCACCATGAGGCTGCTTCCTAAAAGTGAGGTGGTGGTCATAGTCGAGCCCATAGTGTCGATACTTAACTATGCGGGAAATATCCTGAGCGTGGAGTTGTTTGCGCCTCCCTTAGGTAGTACTGGGGATGCCTCCGCATCTCTGCGTCCCGCAGACTTCCTCTGCAGTGTGGCAAGATCAAAGCTACTCGCTCACGGGAAGCGATTCGAGTGGTATCCGGACTCTCCAGAAGTGCTGATGCATGCACCGTTCGCGAAGCTCAAGCTTTACAGCTGTGAAAACGAGTCAGAATGCATTATGCGCTCAATTGACTACTTTAGCCTATCTTTTGATAAAGAATGTTTCTTGGGAATGCAATCCAGTGAAGGCTCGACGGTAAGTTGTGGTGCGTTGATCGCTCAGAGACTTTCAGAAACATTAATTGTCATTAAAGGACTCGCGGTGCTTGTCAATCAGCTCCCGGTTCCCGTCTGTCCCATGGATGAGTCCTTAAACCCCCTGATGTTGAGGGATGGAAACCCTCAGGATCACACAGCGGGAACCATGTTGTTGCCGGGCCAGCAATATCCTCTTCTTTTCCCTTGTGACACAAACGGCAGGCCACCGGCACGGCGAGAATTTGTTAGGCCCCTCCGCGCACGCATTGCGGTTGGCAGTCCTAGCGCTAAGCCATCACGAGCCTTTACGTGTCCCTCTTCTCTCGCTGTGCCTGTATTTCTCAGTTCTGAGGAAAACGGCCATGAGTGGATCTTTATGACATCCAATGAGGGTACAGATGCAGCAGCGACGATGTTCGGATTATCTGAAAATGCTCTCCTGCTTATCCCCTTTACCATCTTAAAACCGGCTTGGGCTGTTCACAATGCCCACACATCACTGGCACTACGTCTTCGTTTTGTCGGTTTGCATTGCGATGAGGATGCGTTGGTGCGGCCACTGCAAACGCTGGAGCTATCCTGTTTTGGGGTAGGCAAAAAGGGAAACCCTGAAGTCCGCTTTCGATTCGAAACACTTCCCGAGCATGACATGAATCACATGCAAAACGTTGATGCAAGTTTCTCCTTTGAGTGGTCTGATCCTTTCAGGCTAGCAAATCTTTCTGAGAGTGCGCTTTCGATCTCGGTGAAGCATCGTATTTGTGTCCATGATAATGTTGAAATCGATGAAGAAAATAGAGAAACCACTGCGGATACAAGGACCATTGTGCAGGCTTTCGCAGAGAAGCTGCACAGTCAGCATGGGGTTTATCTCTTTACGAACATCTGTATCCCGAAGTATTATAATGAAAGACCCGAGACAGAAGCCTTCACTTGTTTCACATTGACCCCACTTACACATGACCAGCGGTGCTCTTTCGTCGTTTCACTAAGCGAAAAGCCGCCCTTGGTGATTGAAAATCGCACTTCTTACACGGTTCAGTACCATCAGAGGTTGCGCTCCAAGGTTCGTGCGGATTCCCGCGACGTGTTCACTCCCTCTTCCCCAACACAGTCATCATTAGGGTATATTATTGAGCCGTACACCGACGTTGCTACCTGTTGGGATGTGGTTCCCCCATCTTCACCCGTTCTGCACCTTGTCATCGACACGCAGCATGCCAGAACTCAGGATTGCGAGTGCATCGTGGATCTAGGAAAGACGGTGGGCACGAACGGGGCGATTAAAGTAGGAAATGTTGCCTTTGTGATTGTCACTCAGGATTATGAAAGCCGCTGCTTTTTTGTATCGATTACAGAAAATCGTATGCTTGAGAGTCAATTACTTTTTCAACCACGCTTTGTAGCCCATTTACACGTGCTCGTTCATCACCTCTCCGTTTTCTTGGCATCCACATGCATTCCTGAGAAAACTGCTCATCTTTCCGATACAATTTTCAAACCCTTGCTTGAGCAATGGCAAGTTAATATGATCCCCTCTATCACAACAGAATCCACCGATGCAGACAAACTAAACATGCTTAAAGTGACTGAGCTCAATATCGTGCAGATATCCATTACCTCCCTTTTAGCTGATGTTTCTTGTAACGAGCGGCATGCCCTTGCGGAGTTGCATATAAGCAAGTTGAGTTTGACAGACTGCACGTCTCCGTCGCCTAGATTTCCAACAGTGTTATATCTTGGTACTGAAAAAGGTGAAGACTCATCGCCAAAAGGCTCTTTGGAAAACGTGTCTCCATGTTTTTCCTTGATACTACATCTGTTGCGACCCGGGAGGCCTTTCTCCAGGACTGGAGGCCCATCGACGCTTAAAAAAACATCTATGTATAATATTTCCTCAATGGATCAAGGGGGAACGAAGGTCGGTGTCGGTTCTCAGACACAGACATCGAGTCAATTCTTAGGAGAACATCCAAACGGCGAAATTCAAGCCAATTTAGCTACTATCTTCATAGAGGAGCTACGTTTCATCTGTCCTATGGTTCATGTTTGTTTGCATGATGATTTTATTTATGTGGTCCGTCAAGCTGTCGAGAGCGCAATGGAGGTGTATCGGATAAGTCATTCATCACTTTCACTGGACGATAAATCTGTTCACCTTTCTTCGACAGTACCGCTGCCATATGAATATATCCAATACCAATGTTCATTGAAGAAAGTCGATATTATGAAGGGCAATGCATCCCCTTATAAGTGGATAGAGGCAATGTACAATTTTTATGTAGCTAAAATGTACGTTTCCACCACATCACTATGTGTTTCGTTGAAGCGGCGTACTGACGACCGCTTCAACCCATACGAGAGCCTTGTAGATTTCCCTGTTCCCTCTATCGAGAAAGCCATGCTTACTATAGGTGGGTTGCATCGGCGAAGTATTAGCCAGCACTGTTGCTCTCCATGGGCCGCACTATCCACCATCTTGTGGCCATCGTATCGCTTGCAGCTTATACTTCAATTTTATAAAGTGATAGGAGGCTTGGAAGTAATTGGCAACCCAATTGCGGTTATGAATGCATGGGGGCGGGGTGTGCGATCTTTCCTAAAGGGGAATGTTCAGCATGATTTTTTTTCAGGAACAGAAGAGTTTTTGCGGGAGACGGCTTCTTCCACACTACATTCGATTAGTTTCTTCTCGCGGGCCGGGAGTCGTACCCTTGCGACCCCTTTTCTTGACGAGCGGGGAATGGAGGAACCGTATGACACTGTAAGGACAGCGGATGCTGCAGCGCCTCTTAGAGAAGTTGGTGTTTTGAAGGGTCCCGTGCATGGTATTCTCGGCAGAATTAAGGGTGCTCCGCATGAACCTTTGCCCGGAGCGCGTGTCTCCGGAATGACCGATTTATTAGTAGGGATGCCATCAGGCATGGTAGGTTTGGCTAATTGCCCTATTTCTGGAGTTCCTCATGGAATCAGTGGCAAGGGTGAGTTGTGTCCTTCTCCACGCGCCTCTGGAATCCTTTGTTCAACTGATAATGTACAACAGAAGCACCTATTTCCAGCGCAAAATTTTTCTCCTGCGGATGACTTGGTGGGTGAGACATGCGCCCACACAGATGGGGTTAGAAATGTTCAGTCTCTTCGGCTGGAACACCAAAGGTGTGACTTGTTCTCAACAGATTCCATGGGAGCTTGTGAGTTTATTTCCGTAGATTTTTATAAATACATAGTTAAAAAGGTCATTGTCGATTCTAACAAGAAGTGTTCGGATCATGAGGTGTCGCGTGCGATCATTGAGAAGGTGGGGGCACACAACTATGCCCTACATGCTTCGTATCACGAGTTCCTCCAATACACCACGCCAGAAGAATTTTTTAACTGGGTGCACATTGCATTAGATGCGCATTTGGCTCTCGAACTTAACAACTTATTGAACGATACGAACTTGCATCGGGAACGTTCAGATTTTATTGAAGAAATTGATCACTCAGACAAAGGTGCGCAAAAGGACAAATATCACCCTGAAGAAATTCAAAACATGAAAGCTTCAGTTGGTATATCGAGATTGCTGGAGTATGTCACCGTGGATGAGTTTGTAAAAATCTGCACTTTGGAGGAGATTAAGGCTAATGTGAGCATAGATGATTTCCAACACAAGTTCGGCGTGCCATTACTTAAACACAGGTGCGCAATTTTCAAATGTTTCTTAAAACTTAGTCAAAAATGAAAGATACGCAATTGGGCCATGTTTCATCACTGATAAATCGGTTCGTCATACCGTAGCTGATACATGAGCTTTATCGGTCTCTCAGTCTAAAGCGCTTCATGGATTCTTTACCGATGAAATTGGGTGAGGATAATCTGTGCTTTGAGGAGGGGACTAAAAATAATGTGTTATTTTTCCGGCATTGGTGGTGATAACCAATTTCCTGATTGCTTACTAATCTCTTGACATTATCGTGGTACTTTTCTATTCTATTTTCTCCCTTTTATCCATTTGTGTGGGTGGTTAGTTACATCTCTCAACAGCAAATATTCGCTTACATACATCGACAACATTATTCCTTAAAATAAGATAACATGTCCACACTCAAGGAGCTCAACGGCCGTCTGTCTGACAAGCCATACGTCTCTGGGTTTTTGCCCAGCAAGGAGGATGCGAAGGTTTTTGAAGAGATGTTTGGATCAAACATTAATGTGGCTCAGTGGGCAGCCCGCATGGCGTCTTACTATCAAAGTGAACGTGATGCACTGCTGAAGGGTGGGGAATCTGAGAGCTCCAAGGAGGTGGCGAAGGGAAAGGCAAAAGACGATGACGACGATATTGACCTTTTCGGTGAGGCGACGGAGGAGGAGAAGGCAGCGCTGGATGCGAAAAAAGCCAAGGATGCGGAGAAGAAGAAGGCCAAACCCGCTCTCATTGCCAAATCCTCGATTCTGTACGACATCAAGGCTTGGGATGACACAATTGACCTCGAAGCGCTTGCAAAGAAGTTGAGTGCCATTCAACGGGATGGCCTTGTCTGGGGTGACCACAAGCTTGTACCTGTTGCGTTTGGTCTTAAGAAATTGCAGCAGCTCGTTGTAATTGAGGATGATAAGGTTTCCGGCGATGATTTGGAGGATATGATCATGGGCTTCGAAGATGAGGTCCAGTCGATCGATATTGTCGCCTGGAATAAGATTTAAACCTTTCAGTCGTTGGAAGTAGTGAGGTTTTAATGAAATGAACTTTTTGTAAAAGCTTTAAAATTATTTCCCTCCTAGATTAACGTGCATCTCACCTTTTCCTTTTAGCATTTTTATTGAATATTAAGCTTCGGATATGATGGTGTAGTCTAATGAAAAGTAGGAATAACATCGTGATGGATAACCTCAGAAAAAAGAAATTGGAAATGATGTGAGAATGCTTTATACGCAGATGGAGGAAAATGAAGCAAAGAGGGCATATCAATTAAAGGATGAGCATAATATTAAATAGGAAATGTCAGCAAGAGATTTAAGGATATAATTTATGGAATTCATCGAGGGATGGAAACAATGGGTATACACTATGAATCTCCGTAATTTGAGATGAGCGTTACTTTATGCCCGCTTCTATCTTTTTTTCTTCCTAGCGTCTCAAGGAAAGATTGATTGGGCCTCTTTACGAATACCCAAACACTGCATACGTTGCAGCATTTATTACGAGAGAAAAAGAAGGCAACTTAAAAGAAAAAAAGGACAACATATCAAGTCACAATAATGCGGAGAGGGGTATCAGCTATGAATTTTGGCATAGCACGCGCTAAACACTCTCGAAAGATAGATGATGAACGCTTTTATGGTCGCAATGGCCAAAATGATGGTGCATCATTATTACGTCGAGTTTTGGGTCCCTTGCGTGGTGCTCTCTATCCAATGTCACACTTGTCTTGTGTTTACCGCTATCACAGTAACTACACAGTCATTTTGCGGCAATCTTGGGCACAGAATTCAATGCGTCAGTGGATGTGCTGCAAAGATACTTGCCGTAATGTCAATAATGAGTTTAAAACTTCTTGCGAAGCATGCGGAACGGAGAAACCCAATCTTCTCGGTTGGAAGTGCATTAAATGCCAAGTTAAGAATCACCGGGGTGTGAAGATGTGTAAATCCTGTGGGGAATCGTTTGAAGCTAGCAAGGATTTTTGGATGTGTGCAGCCTGTGGCGAAAATAATCGTGTTGACGAGTTTGATGACAACAGTCGATGCGGACATTGCGGTTATGACATGGCCCCTTTGTCTTTAACTATGGAAAAAGCCCATGAAATTTTGCAAATGCGTGCTGAACAAAACCAAAAAAGTCAGGAGGCCTTCGACAGTATTAGTGCTCGGGATGCGGAGGAGCAGTTCGGTGACGCATTGAGTGGACAGGAGATGTTGCCTGCGGAGCTCAAGTCATCTCCGTATTTAGCAAGCTCTCTAAACGTGGGTGCATTGCCCCAGGAAGGGATCAAACCCTTCACACCGAGGCCGCGAGAGACAGCCCGTTCTCGCCTCTATCGAAAATCCAACTTATCAGCGCATATCCCTGAAGGTGTCATCCCGCCAGGACCTCCTGGGTTCGACTGGATGTGCCGTGTGCGGACCTGTGGTCATGTAAATCCCGGTGATGAAGAGAATTGCATGAAATGCGGCCAGCACATTACTCCGTCAGAGTGGGAATGCCAGCAGTGTGCAGCCTTGAATCATCTTTCGCGGCCCCGCTGCTTCAACTGCCACAGCCTCATCCCTGTGAACTGGATCTGTGGGCAGTGCCAGACCCTCACAAGCATCTATGACAAGCTTTGCCGGGAGTGCGGGTCTGAGAGATCATCAGTACAACCGCGCAACCCAAGTGAAATCCAAGAAAGCATGGTTGGTGGTCGTCACAATAAGAGGGGCTTGAGTAGCGTCAAGCGGGAAGATTGGTACTGTGAAAAGTGTAGTTGTATGAATTTTGCACGGCGTAGTGAGTGCTTCCACTGCAAGGTGCCGCGCCCGAACCTTGAGTGCGCTACTTCAGAAGCGAATCTGTCTGCATCTGGTAGGGCTACATCGGATGTTAACACAAACCATCAGAATTGGACCTGTTCGGGTTGTCAAACTGCTAATTTCAGAACTCGCACCACCTGTTGGAAATGCGGCGTCCAGGCACCATCCGTGATTGCCTGGGCGGCGGAACCGCACACGCCACATTTCCAGAAAGAAGGATTTCTGAAAGAAGAAGCTGATTCTCGACCAGCAGAGGGAGCTATGAATGTCTGGAAAAAAACAGACGATTGGACTTGTGCTAAGTGCTTCGCAAGGAACTTCCGGTCTAAGGCAGAGTGCTACAAATGCGGCTCACCAAAAGCGGTGGCGGTTGCACCACGTCGTGCCTCTGTTCGAAAACCAGTTAAAATATAAAGGGGAAAAGAGAATGAAAAATTTTCTTATGACTTTATTTTTTTCGTATCGGAGAGGTATGGATATTTGTCGGAGTGGTGTCACAATAAGACCCAAGAATAACATTATCTATCGGTACTTGAATGTATATGTGTGTGTTGTGATAAACGACTCTAGAGAACGAATAGTTCAATGAAATCATATGAAATATTCTGTGTGTTTGAACCTTTAGGGAAATTGAATCCCATAATCTAAAGCACCAAACAAGAATTCTAGAGAAATAATATAGATACTACACCGCAATTCAAAGGATTCCACGCAGGTGAGCCACACTCCGGCTGCTCCAGCAATAGTCTGATCTTATGCCATGAGAAGATTATCTCATGTACATTTTCTAAAGTTATCTGTTTGTTTCTTTATCCCCCCTTGGGGCTTACAGGAAGCTACATTGCGTAGATTTCCCCAGAGATCCTGTCGTTTTACTCATACGCAGCCTACCAGCCAGCTGACGGATGAGGAAGAAGAAGAACTAGTGCATCACCTTGTCCAGGATGCTTTTTACTCATCTAGGGCAGCTAACAAGTGCTCGGGTTCTGAGTCCCAGAGAAGGGGCATGCCCCATCAGGGAATTATCTCTGTAGACCCAACTTTGAATGTCCTTCGAAGTGAAAGCGAAATCGGGGCCGCTGCCACTAATAAATGCTCTGGAGCACCGGATGCGTTGCGTGCTGAGGAAACAGATTCACGTGCTATGAATAGACCCTATGAGAAGTTTTCACGTGTGCGTCTGAGCTCGCATGCCTATACAATTGAAGAATTGAGTAAGATTAGCAACCGAGAAGCAAATCTTGAGTGGATGTGCATGCATTGTCAAACGTACAATTTTATGGGACGCAAATCATGCCGACGCTGCGGGGTATCCGAGTTAAGTTCATATCGCGAGCGTCATCCTCCCACACGGTACGTTGTTTCCTTCCCGACGAATTGGATCTGTGAAGGGTGTGGCCAGCAAAACAATCCTGCCGAGGCGAATACCAGCAGTTCTACTCGTTCTTCAGTTTCACCAGTTGATGCGCTGTCAAGATCAACGGTGAAGAAACACCGTACCAAGTTTTTTTGTGTTCAGTGCTCGAAACCTTTTGGTGGTGTTCGAGAGTGGTATTGCCCATATTGTGCTCACATTAATTCAAAAGCCTCAGTACAGTGCTCCACATGTTTGGCGGAGCGCCCAGTAGTATGGAAATGTGGTGAGTGTGAATGCACCTCTAATAATATCTTCTCAACTGTTTGTTTCAACTGCAAACAGCCTCGCCCTATGAAGGTGTCTAATTCTACAGTTGCTTGCCCAAGTTGTGGGGCCCGAAATGACTGTCGATGGGAACTTTGTGAGGCCTGCATGTCACCGCTTCCGGCAATGATCGAAACAATGGAGAAAAAGAACTTTGATGAACCGACAATTCAAGTTACCAGGGGTTCCGCTCTGCAAGACATGGATTCAGTGGCAGCGTCACCGCAGCGACACGATTCGGAGGCTCAAGCAGAAAAGATTAAGAGTCTCTTACAAGAAGGTAACTCAGAAAAACTCCCCTTGGCATCTGTTGTCACCTCTCATCGGCCCCCTCCAAAATCGTCAGAAACCAGCGGCGCGTGGTGGTGCATCCAGTGTAACATTATACAACGTCGCAATGCAATCTTTTGTGATGTTTGCTTGCGCCCACGGCATCTAGCCGAGGAAACTATGACTTCATCTGACGCGAAGAATGTTCACAACAACGAATCTGAGGAATGCGACAAAGGAAATCGTTCAACACGTGACCGACTCAAATTACCCCCGATGGGATCGTGGCAATGCCCATATTGCAGGCAGTTCAAAGACGCCAAAGAGTCGAGGTGTTGTGGCAAAACTCGTGAGGTTCGAAAGGACTACTGGCTTTGCCGGATGTGTTGTAGTGTGAATCGTAGGGATCGTGTAGTCTGCATTGGTTGTGGTATGCCACCTGCGTTACCAGAGGAGCGCTGGACCTGTACGGTATGCGAGTTCGAAAACACCAAAGAAGCTCTCCTTTGTGAACGCTGTGGAGCGGCGCATGCTTCGCACTGGCGCTGTGTCTCATGCCGCCTCGCGGTGCCGCAGTCTCAAGCGATCTGCCCAACCTGCACGTCTACAAAGCCCGACGTCCCCGCACCGATCGTCTGCCCGGTTTGTCAGGCCCCAAACGCTCCAGCACGCATGGCCTGTTTTCGCTGCCGTGCCCGCTTACGACTCTCCTGGCAATGCACCCGTTGCCAGGCAACCCATGGGGATCGAACGCTGCTACGTTGCCCTGCGTGCCTCGCTCCACACCTCTACAACAAGGCAGAGGAGACGTGGGTGTGCGAGCTCTGTGCCTCCGCGATCGCCTCCGGCGGTGATCTCCCTGTACGGCGGCAATGTCCGAAGTGTCGGGCTGATCGTGTTCCCGAATGCCTGTCGTTTCCAAGTCGGTGGCATTGCACGTGCTGCGGAATCTTCAACCGGACAGCGAACCCCAAGTGTGTGGAGTGTGGTGCGGCACGCTGTATGCCCGATACCTTTAACTTGACGGTCACCTGCCCCCAGTGCTTTGGGCAAACAGAAGCCAACTCCAAGGAGAAATGCACGAGCTGTGGTTTTAGCCTATCCGAGATGCTTACTATGGCGGCTTCAGATGTGCATACGAGTCCTGGCTTGACCTTATCTAGTTTCTCCAGCACAAATCCACACACATTTCTCGGACATGATCAAATGCCCGAGATGAGTATCGACACCGCACCGCAGTCCTGCGAACACGATACTTCTCAAAAAGCATCAAAGCAGACAAATCCGGAGGACAAAATGATTCCAGTGGACGAGGTGTCTGCTCACATATCAGAGCATCTGTAAAGTGAGGGGCCACAGCGGTAGAAACTATGCAGAATGCCCAGGAATGTGAATTGCTCCAAGTCGGTGAGGGTAACAGTGTGGTAATGGAGGGCCAGGATAAAAAGGATGATATTGTTTCTGTTGAACATTTCGAAAGGTCTGAAATGGTCCTGAGAAAAGAAGGGGAGGAAGATAAACATGACAGTATCCGCATCAGATACTATGCTACAGCAAAGCCTAGGGTAGCGGACAGGTAGATCAGATTGGTTAATCTTGATCTTGGCGTTGCGCTTGATAAATACACAAATTCGTACGTATACTTCTTAGTTCTAGTAAATGTCCGATTCACCATTTGTAGGGACTTTTTGTATTATCAACCCTTAGTTCTTCTCTTCGTAGTTTCAAGTCTTTTGGGGGGTTTAGATTTGTCCTAGTTGTAATTAATACTCATATAAAAGTGTAGGCGTGACGAATTGGTGCGCAAAATTGATTTCAACACTATTTCTGACTTGCGTTCGGGAAAACAAAAACAGTTTCACACCATTACAGTTTAACGAAGCACCAACGTGATTTTTTAAACATGGAGACCAATAATTGGATTACCGAAGCCCTTGTCCAGTACATAAAGTCACCTGTATGGCTTACTCCAGTTAACAATTTCATTGATGAAAACTGCAATATTTTCACTGATGATAACGAAATGAAGCTTGAGTATACTACTATTCATCAGAAATTCAAATCAATCGTTGACGATCTGCTTTCGGAATTTGTAGGCGAGTTGGGTGTATCACTGGAAGATGCTATATCTGCTGTAAGGAGTTCCTTGCAAAGTGAACATGAGCTAGAGCACAAATCTGTTGATGACTTTATGAAATACATCTATGTTGTGGACGACTTTGAGAGCTTTTACCGTATGATGATAAAGAGAAATGTCGAGTTAGACATTATAGCCGTCAGGGAACTGCAGGCTAAAGGAGTAAATTTATCTGTTGAAGACGCAGAGAACTTGCTATCCTCTATTAGTGGAGCGCCATCCCCTACTCCTGAGGATCTTGCTCGTATCATGGAAGCCAATGGAAAGTGTGACGATGAAGAAGCACTTAAGCGTGCCATAACCGCATCCCTTATGGGCGATCCCAAAGCGCAGGAAAATAAATTGGAAGAAGCCAAATTGAAGGAAAACTTGGCGCTATCGGCCCAAGCCGAACGCGATCGCGTACAGCTTTCAGCAGGCGATGCTCCAAACGGGGTTCGGCAACCTCCAAAACGTGCGGGGGATGTGGCTAGTAGCGAGCCCAAGATGACGACGGCCACACATCAAACTCAGATTGAACGTGAAACTCATGGCTCATCTCAGACAAAATCACATGTTGGTGGGGGGCCCGTGCGTAAGGTCCCGGATTTAAATCCACCGATGTCACATAACGGAGCTCCCCCACCTGCCATGGAGCAGAAGGGACCAATATCAACGGCACCAACCAGCGGGGCGAGCCCTTTGCCTCCTCAGAAGGATCAGAGTCACCCCCTTCCTGCGCTCACAACTTCAAAGCTGCAGCAGCCCTTAGGAGGCCCTAAATTGCAGCCCCTCCCACCAATTTAAGGCTCTGCTCTTAAAGGCATTAAAGGCAATGTCGCTACTCAGCAGAGAGAAACTCCGATGTCGAAAAAGTGGCCGCAATGGGGAAAATCAAAAGCAAGGCTCAACATATTTGTTAGTGAAAATTCCATTCTACTTAAGGGATGATAGCTGTAAACTGAAACTCAAGGCCTACAAACCGGAGCGCCACATTGGTCCGCGGTAATTAGGCAATTCCATGCTTAAGAGACGCATGGAATGAGTTGAAACAATTGTTATTGCACTTCATTCTAGGATTATTTTGGTAGGGATTCACGAAATGATTTGTTTATTTATTCTATTGTTTCATACATCTAGTTATCTGAAATAGGGTACTTTTATGTCTTGAAGAGACTTAGTAGTGTTCAAGCCAACGATTTCTGGACAGTTCAAGTTTATGATGTAGAGTATGTACAGCGGGCAAGCAACATGGATAACAAATCCTGCTCTAGTTAGTGTACTCATTTATCGAAAGTTGTATATAAAGAAAGTAATAATACGTTTTTTACCGAAAATTTTCTATTAATCAAATATGTGGAAAGTATGAGACTGAGCGCGTACATTGTTTTTCTTTTGAATGGTTAATTACAAGATGCTGTCATAAGTAAGACAGATACATCAGTATTATTTTATCTTTCCGGAAAAAGGTGATGCAGCATTTATCCTTACTTCTTGTTTATGGAGTTTCTATAGGCAAAGTCGGTTTGTCACGAGGACTCACAAGCAAAAAAAAAAGGCAAAATATACGATTGAAACCGTGTCGCATCTGCGTTGTATGATTTGAAATATTACACAAATACTTTAAAAGTAGTGTTGCATGAACATTTGATGGATGCAAGTCCGGGATTCTGAGTTTATGTGAGTGTGCATCACTCGTCTTTGTGTGTAATGTCATGGTGAATTTTGAAGTCAGCTGAACCTTTTCATTGCAGTGGTAATTGGTGCGTTTTCTTTTCCTCTGCTTGGGAAGCAAGTTTGTAGTATCCAACGAAATCAATATTGGTAACAAAGAATGTTTTTCTAGATCTTCTATAAAGATTGACGTTAACCCAGTGAGTCTATGATACTGCTGATCCTTGTATGCCCCTACTATCTCGTGTAAAGTCCTCACGCCGCAGTTATCACCATCGTATGAAGTTTTGAAAAACACTCCATATCGTTTCCCAAGCTTCAATAATATCTTTGCCTGCAGGTTCCCGTTGACGTATCCATACATTTTTGGGGTTCTTGTTTATTCTTTTTCAAACACTTAATAGAGATAATACGAACAATTTTGCCCTTGGAAAAAATAAACATGACGGCTCTCTCGGGGTCTTTCCATGTAGGCGTTCTACCGTATGTCATCATGGAGGTAATTTGTGAGCAAATGCTTTCGTACACGGAGTTATGTTGCAGCCAAGCATTGGAATTCAACCGTATCGAATGCCTTTGTAACACAGAAAGATGCCTACGGTGGGGATATTTGCCGCAGGGGGGAAACACCCCTGTGAACTTGACTTCTCAAACAAACAATGAGGGTTCTTCCAGTCATTTATGCTCTTCTTCAGAAAAACAGACTACCGTTACATCTTTAGGGGCTGAAGCATGTCAGCAAAATCAAGGGTTGGCAACGCCTTATACGATTGATACCAAGGTCAATACCCCTTGCTGTAGCCATATAGAAGGTTCTTCTGTCAAATTGTGCCGCTATGCCGAGGAGGCCATCACTATGTTGGATCGAAAAGAAAACCTCGAACGAGAAGCAGGAGTTTATATTAATCGTATTAATGCCGCTTCGAAAAGAATACGCGATCTGTTGCCATAAGTTAATGCCTGTTTGGATTGATTTCTGTATATCTACCGTCTAAAAATAATGGAGCGGCAAAATATGCCATGCACACCTTTCGTAAGGAATG
>AIHY01000428.1:0-10995 GCA_000331125.1 Phytomonas serpens 9T
GGGCCGCTCGAGGCATCAGGTAAGGAAGACACGTGAGAATGAGAAGTCATGAACCCTGTTCAGACACCCTTATTTATTTAATATGTTTATCTTTAGATATTAAAATTATACCTGTAAAGTGCCTGTCTTAATTCTGTCTGCTCGATTGCTCTTTTTAAAAAAAAATAGTAAAGTAAAACTATCTTTAACCTAGTACAAGGCTTCTTTATCACACTCACCCAAACACACAAACACACAAAAAAACGCTTAAAACGTAATGTGAAAATTCAATATCCAAATATATTATCTCTTATCTGTTTAAACCCTAATGGTACCTCCACAGGCAAATCAAAGATGTGTACCCTTGAAAAGAGAGAAACGATACGCTAATGTACTACGTATATACGATGCGCCTTAGAAGGGCCAACACAAAAGAAACCTTAAAAGGAAATAGAAAATGAAAAGAGAGAAGCACAGTTACTTAAGGGAAGATATTGGAAAAATGAGTTGAATGCTTTTCGATAGAGCAAGCTTAATAAGCCTGGAAAATTAGCCCGTGCGCAAAGAATCGGATGCGCATGTGTTACATGTTAAATATATATATATATATATATAAGAAACCCTTGATACACTCAGATGCAAGCTGTATAGACTGTTACAAAGTTTAAGAATACAATGAAGATCCATCCTATCAAAACAAATCCATGGACAAATCGTGTATAAAGCTAAAGATCTATGGAAGTGATGAAAGGATACCTAAAAGGCAATCAGCTCTAACGAAAATTTGGTTAAATCTAGAGGAAAAAAGCTAGAGCCACAGCCGTTGCAATCATATGAACATTGATCTTACTTTTACACAATGGTACTTATGACAAAGTCCCTACATTCATTTTGAGCAACTTACTCGTCCTTCTTATAGAGCCTTGCCTGGATCTGTCCCCTCTGTTTTATCGCCACGCAATAATGTACAGCGAGGGTCAACACAATTCTCAAGCAAATGCGGAATCAAATCATGGATAGGACTTTGGAGCCATCCATACATTTCTCCCTTCTTCAATAAGGACAACACACGCGTCGGCATTAAGAGCCTACTAAGCACATCTAGCACCACAAAAAAATCTGCGAGAACAGATGATAGTGGGAGAGGAATCGATTCAATAGACAACTCCACCGTGGTGGAGGGCTTTTCGTGGTGAATACTACCAAAATTGTTGCCATTCATATCGTTTCCAAGCTTGGGTGCGCCCGCCCGGGGTGATGCGGTATTTTTGAGGGTCATCGTGATGATAGGATCGGACAGCACCATTCCACCGATGTAATAGTGGCGGCGCATCGCCCAGTGAATGATCTGGACGAAGGGAGTGTAGAGAAGGAGGTGGGAAAGCTCAATTAGGCTTTCCTGAGCAAGCCAAACAGAAGTCCGGACGAAGGCAAAATAGAGATAATACACAGCAACAGTGGGGAACAAAAAGGTGACGATGGTGAACAAAAATGTCGCAACCAGCATTTGTTCGACGGAGAACTCGTAGGCGTCTGTACGGTTCCGCAGTTTGTTGTATTTCTTCCCGCGGAATTGGTTAAACAAACTGATGAACAACTCCTTGGCAAGGCGATAGACTAAGGCTGTAGATTGGTACAAGAAATGGAGGTGGAGTGTGATGAGCCCAATCACATCGACTAGGAAAGCCAGGGCTGTGCTCGCACCCATGAGAGAGACGTAAAATAAGAGACTATGAACATAGGTGATCCAGGCGTACGTCTTTTCATCTTCCGAGTGAGACTGCCCCCCCCACGTAAAACTTAACAAATGATCCCAAGTAGTGAGCACCATCTTGGCGAAGAACCCCAATGCGGCGTTAAAATCATCGTTCATCTTAAGACCTGCCGGCCAGCCCTCAAACCAGTCCATATAGGACATGTGCAAGTTGAACATGCAATACCGCAAGAAATACGGCACCACAAGATGTCTGTTCGACAAGTGAATGATCATAAGGGCTATAAGCACTCCCAGAACCAAATCCGTCAGGTAGCGACCAAGATAATTCAAATAACAAAAGTTCTGCTGCTTTGCATTTCGCGCCACCTGGTGGGG
Organism: Phytomonas serpens 9T; assembly: GCA_000331125.1. NCBI lineage: Eukaryota > Euglenozoa > Kinetoplastea > Trypanosomatida > Trypanosomatidae > Phytomonas > Phytomonas serpens. The sequence goes on from AIHY01000428.1 coordinate 2,072, forward strand.
AAGAACGGGATGAAGTCCACACGAAGTGGTTTGACCGTCTAAAAGTGAAATAAAATTAACAAACTCCCGGAGTCGAAGCTCCATAATCTCCGCAAACCATGAAAACCGACTGAAAGGTTTCAGACCCCGAAGTAGGATGAGAGTTCCGTACATCAGAAAGGTTAACACATTATGAACATAGGGTGCTAACGAGACAATCGAGCTGCTGGGGATGGCCTTCTGGCGCTCCTTGATGCACCCTAACGGGACGGAATCACTCGTTTTACACGAGCTAACGGAGATATTCGTGAGACCTACCTTTTTCATTCCCTCAAGGAGCTTCAGGAAATGGGACGTTTTGGGCGTTGCCCCACCGGGAGGTGGGCTAGACCCTTGCGCACCAGCCTCTAAGGTTCCGATCTGCTCACGCGCGACGCGCGCCGGCTTCATCCCACGAAGGGCGCGCTGGACGTTGCCGCCCAGACAGCACATCGCCAGTGTGATCGCGATCTCGGAGAAGTCCACGCTGGTGGGGAAATCGAGCCGTGGGGGCACCCCCGCAAGCAGCTCCGCCTGCGTCCCGATGCCTCTCAGCTGATCCCGAACGCGGGTGCCCTCTAATATCGTATTCCGCGAGGCGCTGAATCGCGTCTGTGTTGCCTCCACGCTATCGCTCATCGGGTGGTAATCCTGATCGCCGATATTCCACTCCCCACCGGGCGTCCGGCCGGTAACGCTTTCCACCCCCAACTGCGGCGTCAAATGATCGCGGCCGGAGAGGCTGCACATCGAGAGGTCCTCCAACGGCGTCGAGACGAAGGCGAAATTATACCAATTCGGCATCGAGTCCGTCACCAGGCTTCGCGCGCGATTCTCCACGTTCGGCGCGCTCTCCGCCGTCATCACCTCGGGGAGGAGGACCCCTTCCATGTTGCACTGCATCCCGGGCAGGCAGACGGGGCGTTGGCCAAGAATCAGCCGCCGCACCCCGGCCGGACCGTAGAGCGCGCACGCGCTAAACACCGTTGGCTTCAGCGAGTGCTGCTTGTACGGATCGCATCGAATCACGTGGAGTTGGCAGGGCTGGACGCGATACCCACAGCACCACACCTCGCCGAGGATCGGCCCTTCCAGGAGGTCCAGCCACAGGTCGTTGCGCTGCTGCATAAACCGCATGTTGCTCTCAAGCGGGCTGGAAAAGGTGTTGAAGCCGATGGGGGAGCCGGGCGTCGCGGCATTGCCACCCGTCAGGCCGTTTCGACCTCGGCTCGTAGTAGCAGAGGATCGAATGTACCCCAGTATCTGAAGATTTTCGTACTGTGGCATCCCATCGACAGTCTGGTAAATTTCCAGCGTCTCCTTGGCCATCCGAAGTTCCTCATTGGCCTCATTCAGTGACTTTTTCTTTATGAATCCGGTCACGATGACGGAAAGGCCGTGCGGGTTCCATCCAACGATCCAAGAATCACCCTCGGTCGTGTTCGAATCAAGCCTCCCATCTGCTTTTCTCATAATAGGCCACACAATCGTGCATAGATCCGATAGCCCAGACATCACGCACAATCTTCTCAGAAAAACGTGCTAGGACTCCAGTCTCTTCACGATCGATGCAAGTAACCGACACGTAATTAATTCTAATAATGTAATAGTCTTGCAAATCGCAACTACTCTTTATCACCTTTGCTTATTATGTAAATCATATAGCTTTTGAAAGATCCCGAAAAGACAACAAGTAATTCACTGTAATCACTGTATCAGACAAAAGGGAAAGGGAATAAAAATTATACCAAGTGGAGATAGCATCCAATCATGTGAATGAGACACGATTGTTTGAAATAGGTCTACATTTTATACTCTTTCCTTTTTCTCCATCTAACCCTTACTGACTCTACCTCAGGTGGGGAACCTGCATCAAAGCTCCGTAATTTCAACTCACCGCATCCACCATGCGACCTCCTTACTCCGTCTGTTGAAACGCAGTGGCAGAATTATCCTCCGACTCATCGACGGGCGCATCTGGAAATTCCAAAGGCTCTGGTGCTGCCTCCTCATTTAATTCCTCATCTTGGCCCCCTGTCATTATGGAATCCTCATTCCCAACCTCAGCAGAGGCATATCCAGCTGAGTAATCCCCATCCGGCACGAAACACAAGCCCTCATCCATACTGGCCTCCTTATCGTGCTGAAGTTGTGTGGCGTTGTCGTAGGAATGGGTTGGCATATCTGAAGGGACACCCTCATCGTTTTCATACCGATCATCTTCGTGAGATGAGCCACTGCCGATCGGATTGATTTGCGGTGAAGAGTCCCATTCGAGCTCTGCCTCGTCTGTAAGGGAAGGCGCAGCAACAGCCTCATCAGGTTCTTCGCTAGGAGTGGTTTGAGCACACGTCTTGGCCATGGCAGCCGCGTTTTCCTCCTGCAAACGCTGGAGCTGCGCCCTCAGTTCGTCGACGCGAGCTCGCAACGGGTTCTTCTGGTGTTCCAAAATATCATTAAAGGCTTTATCTAACTGGGAAGCTTTTTTCTTATTAAGAAGCACCAGCTCTCGACTCCGTTGGACGGATGCGATGTCCTGCTTCAACTTCTTTTGCACCTTTTCGGCCTCCTCTAATGCACTGGGAGTCTCTTCCATGGTGAACTGTTCGTACCACTCGAGTTCTTCGCGTTTAGCAGTATACTCCTGTAGATGGGTTACCCACATTGCCTTTTGAGAGTCGACTTTGCTATTGTGAAGGGTTCTAAATTCCTTTTGAAGTGATCCCATACCTCTAGGAAGCGCGGGAATCTTGAAGGCGTCGCTACATTCGCTTTTTCCCACTGGATATGAAACGCATCGTTTTTCATTTGACTCTAAACAGTCCAATACTCTATGCAGCGTCCTTCCGAAAAAATCAACCATTTCGGAATGCTTACCAGGGATGGCGGTGAGATGACGAAGGTCTGATAAATACTGAATACGCAGGATAAATGAAAGATTCTTGCGCCAATAAAGATCTTGCTGCCGCACTTCAAGCTGAAACCGTTCTAGACAATCGTTAGCCCCTGCCTGCACTGCCTCCAATCGCTCACGATACTTTTCCAGAACACGCTCCTGGAGCTCCGTCAGAAAAGACGAGGAAAACGGAATAGCGTCAAAATTTGGTTCATCCCCACCGAGGTAGTCTTGTGGAGGAAGACCAAAACCACACCGCGTGAGCAGCGCGTCTACAAGCGATCCCGCCTTTTCCGGTTCGATGGCAAAACCATAGACCATACGCACACTGCCGATAAATTCAATGAGTCGAGCATTGGCGGTGAGCAAAGCTGACATGGATTGTTGATGAGACTCCACCTGCTCACGAAGCCACAGAAGCCGCATTGATTGCATCAATGCAGGAGGACCGCATGGGTCTGGCAAAGAATGACCCTCTGATGAGATGGCAAAGCCCTCCGGATAGCTAGAAACTAGTGGTGAAGAATCATTCACCCCGGTCTGAGCTCTAGTAGGGGAGGGAGAAAAAAGCGCCTCCAACTTCTCGTGATACTCGGACAGAAGAAGTCCTCCGAGAAGGCCTAGGGGTGCACTTACCGGTTCATGGCCGCCTACGGGCGTCGTCGGGATGGAGTCTTTCAACGCATGCCGCCAATAGCGTTGGTCGACCATTGTTCGTAGCTTTCTCCGAAGAAACAGGACTTCAAGCACAAGCTGATCATGAAGTTTTTCAAGCCTTGTCTCCTCTTTCTCTGCCTCATCCGCGGCAGCCGCTGAATTCGACGTATTGAGGACCTTGGGATCTTTGCGTAGCATATCCATCGCGTGGGCGACGATTAGGGTTGTCAACGCGGCCTGCAGTTCCGCCAGACGCCATTTCAGCTGCTTGTTTCGGGTGATGAGCGGCCGCGTCGTGAACGCGGCCGAGAAGCTGAGGTGCTTTTCGTCATCACAAAGTATCGCCTGCGCGGCCATCAGGGCCCACTCCTGGCTGGGCAAAAGAAGAGCCCCTATTTTCTCCTCGATCGCGGCGTCCTTCGCGGCTTGACGGCTGCAGTAATCCCACAACTCATGTCTAGACGTGAAAAGACGGGATAGCTCCTCCAAAAGCCTATCGAGTGCCTCCTGCTGCCCAGGGGAGCTGTGCGGCAAATGCTGAAAAGCGTGTGCGAAGGATTTCAGAGCGCTTAGATGGAGGTCGCCTTCAGGAGCGGCCATCGCACCATCTTCGGCTTGCGTACTGGGATTCAGTTGTGTTCTGGTGGGAAAACATACCGGTTGGGGAGGAGATTCACCGATGGACTGCAGAAGCCTTGCCGAAAGTTGTTTCACCTTTTCGGGTGAATCGACTAGGTTTTTGGTCGGGCAAAGTGCGAGATCGTGGTGCAAGTGGCGAAGCTTCAAGATCTGAGTCTGCTGGTACTTGTACTTTTTAGTCATATCCGCAAGAGATAGAAGAACAGCCGTTATTCTAGCGTCATGCGCGGCCGTAGTCAAAACAGAACGAAAGGGCTCGTCGATTCCAGCTGCATCCTCGGTAAGTGCATGGAGGATGGGCAATGCCGATGCCCCCTCGGTTCGCGAGAGCTGCGCGCGTCGAATCTCCTGAAACCTCTTTGTGCATCTTGATTTCTCCTCCAGGTGGCGCTCCAGCGTCTCCGTCTCCCGCTCCGCCATGCGGCGCTCAAAATGATGTCGTGTGCGCATCGCGCCCAGATCGCTCTTCAGCTCCGCCACCTGCAGCAGCAACGCGCTATACTCGTCCTCCTCCTCCTCCTCCGCGCCCTCCTCGTCTTCATCTACCTCTTCTCCCATCGCATCGTTGTCTTTGCCTTCGCCTGAGGCTTGCGCGATGCCCTCCTCATCGTCTGCCAGGGCATAGCAGCACGTCGCCGCTCCTTCAAGCGGGGCAGCCGTGGAATCCCCCACACACCCCACCTCGTCGTCGTTTTTCTCATCGTGGGGGGAAGAGGGGCTCTTAGACTCCAGGCGAGGCTGCGTGAACGGCCCCTCMCCCTCCCCTTCCACGTTCGCGGAAAGGATCGCGTCGGAGGTGTCTGTGCGCTCCCGCTTTGGCGGCCGCACCTCCCCCTCCTCATCGAAGCCGCCATGCTCGCCAAAAGTTACGGGGGGCTCGACAAACTCCGGCTGCCCCTCTTCCTCACCGTCGCCCTCAGAGGCGAATGGATTGTCATACAAGGAGGACATAATATCAATATGTCAAGGGGGCCTACCTAATAGACAAATAATGATATAGATCTTGATATTATCTTCTTAAGCCCTTCTTCCTCTACGGAGAGACGAACAGTATATGTCCAATGGGGGGAGAAGTACACGGATACGTAGGCGGTTGTTTTCCCCTTAATGAAATCAAGAACCACAACAAGCACCGATTCCACACCCACTTACAGAAATAGGGGAGTAAAAAAGAACCAACCTACGAAAAATTAAAGGCTCAAAATCAAACTAAGAAAGAATGGTAAACAAGTTTGAAGAATCTCTAAAAGGGTGAATTGAATTCATTAAAAACGTCAAATCTTCGAGTTCGTTGCGTTTCCACGCTTAATTTTTTTTTTAGATACTTAACATATAATCTACGCAAAAACATATGTGCTTAAAAAGCGTGCTTATTCAAATAATAGATTTCATAAACTTGAATATTTAAACACACATTTTTAGCAAGATACATGAAATAAATGCAATGAAAACAATTAGACATTGTAGAAGAAAATAAGTGTAATGAAAAAAATATTGTTATAATGATTATGCGTGTATAGTAGATTGTATGAGAGACGAACAAATTCGCACATCACATCTCCAAATTTGTTCTTACTAAGCAAAAAACAAAACGAAGAAAGGCAGAAATGGAAACAGAGAAAGAAATATCATGAAAAAAAAATTTTCCCATTATAAGCCCTATAGACAAGACACTAAATATAAAGGAAGTGGATTGTCTTTCAATTTTTTGATCTCAGATATGGGCAAGATAAGCAAATAAATATGGGAAAATAATAAACTTTATGTGTGCATTGAAATATTTTACTACCTTTACCCTATGTGAAAAAAAAATAATTCTAAAAATCTGCAGTTTGAAATGTATTACTTTTTAACGTTCTTCCGGAAATAATCATCTATAACATTTATACACATTACAATCCGTAAGAAAACCAATACAAAAAAGTGAAGCAGATAACCCTAAATAAAAAACAGCTCACATAGATGTGTTGTGATGCATATTTAATTATCCCTCTACAGCCGTTAACTATTTCCCTTGAAGAGAATTTGCTATTGGAATTATTTGGGAACAAGGCTATTGTAGTGGAGTGTTGAAACTCAAAATTACCCCGGATTACTAATCAATTTAGTTTTATAGCATCTCACATATTGCTATTGTTATCTTCTTCCTCTCCCCCTCCATTCCATCCGCGTATAGCGTGCTTACATAGTTTACCGCGTTGTATGTATCATTCCAGTAATAAAGCAGGCTTACAGAATATCATACTACAGATGCACCATTTACGGCGATGCTTACATCGATATATGTAATATTGTGAATCCACTAGAAGGATGTTTCCTTTCTTTATGGGTTGAAGGGAAGACACGCAAAAAAATTGAAATCATCACATACGCATAGTTTATTCGCTATAACGTGTCGAAAATATGGAAACGGTGGTGAAAGTGGGGTTACCCAAGGGTTTAGCTGCCTTTTTCACCCATTTCCATATGGAATGGAGAGGTATTATTGCGTCCACGTGTAGGCTCAAACAAGGTTGCATCGTGAAGATTACCGGAATCAAAGAATTCGAACGAAACTAAGCGCTTTGGACGAAAACCTGAGGTGGAGTCACTACCCCCACCATCACACGTTGCTATGCCCCTTTGACGAGTCGTGCGTTCTCCATGCACTTTTGGAGGGGAGGAGAAATGAAAACGCTTCGGCTTCCACGAACTCTGCTCAACTGTTTTTGTGACATCTTCAATGTACTGCGATATTACCGCAGAGTCTACCTTACCGTTATTGAAAATATCCTCATTCTTTGACATCGGATAAGTATTATTCAATGAAAATGATTGGGGATCGATCGCGGCTTTAACCTGTGTGTGGCTATTCACATGAGGGTTGGCACTACCCCTACTGCCACCCTCACGACCATCACCTTGAAAGGAAACTGTCGATGCGTGTATATCCTTGTTCAACAGCCTCCGCATTAGCTTATTCCCGATAGAGTCCGCCAGATTATCATTGACGGCGACGCGGGTGTCGAAGCTACATTCCATCAACGCCTCGGTAATGCTGGTTGAGTCGCGTAGACACGGCTCGGAAGACCACTTACTGCTGAAAATTGCCGACGATGCGCTCTGTGCAGCGACTTTTGCGGCTTCCCCCACCGTCATGCTCGGATTTAGATTTGTAAGAAATGAATTTGAATTCATGGTGTTGGGCTGTTCGTCCAACTCCGCATCAGAGGGCATAGAAGCCAAAGAAAAAATGCTGTTGTTGCCGAATGTCGTCGGACAGATTTCACCAGTTGAGGTGGACCTTGAAAAGTTGCCCGGTTTCGTCTCACCTCTACAACTACTGGGTTTACAGTCCTCAAGGCCATTATCTTGATTTTCATAGGATAAACTACACATTTGGTACTCTTCAAAGTTAGAAAGACGCTTTTCACGCGTAAGATCGGTCATTTCAAACGAATCAGAATATAGGCAAGTCCTGTTATGTTCGTATGCTCAACGATTCTAGATCAGTTGCTAAAAATATATAGGTTGCCCTCTTGTATGTAATTCAAGAGAAAATTTTCTTGATTATATTCTCCCAAAGCAATATACGTGGCTTTGCTAAGGTCAAAATTTACCTAAACTAAAGAAACTCAATTAATTTAGTATGTTTACCTTTTTATTCATATTTAATTCCTTTATTAGCTTGTATTTATACGTAGGAGTAGATACTTTTGTCACAAAAGATATCTTCTCACAAGCAACAAAAAACGCTCAAGTAAACTAAGATTTGCTCGAGAAGCAAGTCAGAAAAGAAGAGTTTTCATAATGGAAAGGAGAATAGATAAACCTTGACCCATATTGTCATAAAGAAAAAAGCTCTACTTAACCATGAGAATGTTGTTGCGGAGCTTTTGATTCTCCTCTGGGGGTATTCCTTTAATTTTTAATCAGCCTAGAATTATTAATTACTATGTTATAACTTTATTGTACGGTATCACCAGTATCACATGCATTAGATGACGCACGCGTGCAATGCGGTAAGCAAAAAGAAGCAATTCAATACAACCCAATTCAAAGGGCACTGAAGCACCATACATGGGGAGGCAAGTAAGAAGGACGAACGAGGGTGCACATCGGATGTTTCCCTCCCTCTTCCAATGGGTATTTAATTGCCTTTAGCTGGCCGCCTGCCGCTGGCGCGCTTGAAAACCCTCACTCATCGCCACCTCTAACTCCTTACAGAGTTGCCTGTATTTTTGGGCAGTCTGCTCCGCGTTTGCGTACTCACTCTCCGCTCTCAAAATAGGGAGCACGGACTCTCGCGCACCGACGCCCTGCGGCACCTGATGTACAAAGGGCCCCAACCATCGCAAGAAGAACTGCACCTCGTTGATCTCATCAATCGGACTCTCGTAGTCGTCTCCCTCGTCGACGGAAGCGTTGAAGTGGCCGTCATCGTCATCGTCGCTGTCGTCGATCTCGGCGAAGTCGTCGTCGTCGTCGTCGTCCGACGCCGCGTTGATGTCGTCAAGCCCGATCTCGTCATCGTCGCGCAGATCAGCGTCGTCGTCATCCTCGACGTCGGCGCCGGTACGGATATCGTGCAAATTACGCTCGGAAATACGACATCGCGCCGCGTACAACCCCTCATTTGTGAAAATGCAGTACTGCACAAACGCGACCGCCTTCGCGAGGTGCTCTTCCATAAACAAGCGGGCGGCGAGCACCACCGGCTCCGAAACCCCCCCCG
>AIHY01000429.1:0-18797 GCA_000331125.1 Phytomonas serpens 9T
CGTGTTCTGCACGATCACAGCTTTGCGGCCGGCGTAGCGACCGGAGGTCACGATGACCACTTTACCGGGCTTGAGGAACTTGACCATTACTTGTAGTGGATCTCCTTGTCTGCCGTTATTAGGGGTTCCTTTTCAAACTTTGTTGGCAGCTGCGAATATGCTTCCTTAGAGAAGAAAAAAAATGAAATCAATGTTGTAGAATAAAAAATATGTGTGAAGAGATAATCAGAGTAATAAAGACAACAACATTTAAATGAACAATAATAGGACTAGAACGTGCAGATATTAGATATCAAGAGTAGTGTTATGCACTACTGTTCACCTACCCCGCCTCCGCTCCCCATGAATTTCACTAAGGCTGGCGTTCTATTCTTGACAAAACGAGATACGAAAAGAATCCTCCGCCCCCTTAAGAAAGAAAAAATAGTCAAAGGACATAAAATATTGTTACAATAGTTCTCGGGTCAAGCGCAACTCCATTGGGCTTAATTTCAGAGTGCTTTGCTCCTCCATTACATGCATTTTTGTCATCTCCCTTAAGCCATGGAGAGTATCCCTTATCTGCAATAGACCTGTATCTGACGTTGTAGCAGAGAGGCCAGGGTTACTAATAATAGACCGTACGTAAGGGTTAGTTCGAAATGAGTCCTCTAATAGACTCCACACCGAAAGAGCATCCTGTACGCGCAGCGCTTCAACGTGCTTGAGTACAAACTCTGAAATGCGTAGCGCCTCAGTAGGGTACCGTGGAATCAGATACAGACCAAGGATGACTCCATCAATGAGCCGACGAGGGTTCTGCATCAACTCAGTCATGTTATTTATGTCCATATACCGAACAAGGGTTCTTTCTTCATCACTGTCAGCTGGTGGCATGGCACCTAAACAACATCCTATTGCCATTTGGTGAAATAAAAATGTATTGGGGCGAAGCTGGTTTGAATGTGCGATATCGAGCAGGCGTGCCCTTACTAGTGGCACAGTTGTCTCCACTAGTCCGTGCCATGCTGTTGTCACCTTATCAATCTGAGAGCCTATCTCACTAAAAAAACTCCCGCTTTGGGATGTATCAGCCTGAGACTTTACGCTGGCTAACGGACAGTCATGAATTGGCGTATCACACACCAAGAGCGCAGCGTAACGTGAAAGAATGGGCCAATAGCTCACCAAAAGAGCGAGATCGACGAACAAACTACGAGAAGAAACCACTGCGCGTTGCAAAGCCTGCATAGCGGCAATTACCAATGGTAAAGGAACATGCTGCGATGGCCCCCCTAGACGACACAGCGAGATCAAGAACTCGGCAAGAGTTGTTGAGGACCGAACGTGCGCTATGGTGTTTGAAATAAGCTGTTGAGGCGCTGCCACAGGATTTTGCTTACTATAAAGCCCAGCAGTCAGGGGACCATCAAGAAGCCACCTCACCGTTTGATTTTGATACTGTCGAAGCTCCACCAATCCATTGAAGCTGAAAACTGCCTCGAGAAAGGAGAGTTTGTTCACCTCAGACTCTGATTTTAAAAAAGCCCCACCGTCGAGTTGAGGGAAAACAGGTGAATGCACAAATCGTTGTCCATTGGTTTGGCCCATGTATTTCAACAGAAACGCTTTTTGTGTGGGCTCAAGAACAGTACCAAGCTCACTGAGACGCCTTACGCACATTGAAAGGAAATGAGGGGCATTCAAGTGATGACGACCCATGACACCCAACACACAAATCAGTTCGAAGGGGGTTAAATCTCGCCTTGTTAATATATTCAGAATCTCCATATACTCACTTTTCGTACGAACCTTCAGCTTAGACAATGTTGCAAGGTAGCGAACAAGGATAGAGGGCGGTAGTGTCGCCACTTCATCGCGCAATCTAGAATCCTTCAGAGCATCCCGTAATACGACGCACACCGAGTAGATGTCCTCAAACGTATTTGGCGCACGAGCTGCTAACGGCAGCTGTGCTCCCCGCCCAGTATTTCTAGGGTTTAAATCTGAAGACACTTGAGTGGAAGTAACTGCCTCATTGAGAATCTTAATCACATCCATCGCATTATATTGTGAAACATTTTGCTTAATAAGGCCACAAAGAGCCTTGAGTTTATTCACTGCAGCCTCACGGGAAAGCGGGGGAAACATCCACACAAGATCAGCCCCAGTGCGTCTGGAAGTGCTACTACTGCTGAAACCGCTCCTAATATCAACGCTGGTTGTAACACCATTAGTGCTAAAATGTTTTAACGGTGTCGCATCCTCAGACACACACAATGAAGAGGAAAAAACATAGAACACATTCCAATGTAAGGTCGTTACGACCACATCAACCTGATCACGTGGTACTAGTGACGCAAAATGCCGCAAGAGCAGTGAACATGCCTTCTCTAGTGTTATACAAAAATTCTGAAGTGTCCTTATGATACTGGAGTTTGCGCTCGAATGTGGGACCCCCTCCTTGTGAGGGAAGCCAAGGCGAACAATAAACCCCTCAGGTAGTCGTGGCAATAAAGGCAGCAGCTCTGTCTTCACCGCTTGCTCTGCATTTGGATCGCCCCGCTTCAGCTGATCAATACGAAGTACAACCTCCATGAACGCTGAGACGAAGAGACTCATGCATACATCCTTATCTTCTGTAGATAGGAAAGCACAGCTATTCGCTTTCACGGAGGGCGTCGACGAAGTAGAGCTAAGGTGTACAACTGAGGTGGAACTTGACGTATCTGCAACCTCTGCCATTTCGCCCACTCCCGACAAAATCCGATTTAGCGCAATAAGCAAAGCACCGAGCTGAGATAGTGACATTTTTTTCTGTGCCTGCTTGTCTGAAAGACTCCGCACAATGGCAATAAATAAGGGCAACATTTTGGAGTAAAGCTCTAAATTTGCAAGTCGCAGTATCCATGCCACGCTATGGGACGGCAACATCTCATTGATGCCTTTCATAGTCGTATCTATCAGAGTGGGCAGAAGCGGCAATGCAGCATCCAGCAAGTGTTGAGTTGGTTGACGTGAATGAGTACTGGCGTCATACCCTCCTGAGCTAGACCCCAGTGGTGGCCGAGCGCCATGCACCGTGAAGACGTCTAGAAGAGAAATAATGTCGTGCCTACCCCAGGTATTCAATCTCATTTGTATGGCTGACACGGCTTGTGTCATGGCCTCTTTTGACCACTGATGAATACGCTTTATTAAAAGTTCACGCTCCTCATCCCCTGCTGCCACTATCAAAGAGAGATCCGTGCAGCTATCAGCTTCTAATTTTTCCTCCTTATGCAAAACAAGTGATAAGGAATGCCCTTGTTGTAACCTTCTTATCACTCGCAGAATCCCTAAAAAATCTATGGGTCGCTCGACAGCATACACAAGCCCTAGAGTTCTCTCTAACAGTTCATACAGCAGTTTAAGCCGAAGTACGTCACTACCAAATACGAACAATTCGAGAAGTGCCTCGGTAGTGAGGATATTATCAGAAGCTGTCAGGTCATGTGTGACCTCGGTCAAGCTATCCTGCAAGCATATCAGACTGCGATGGAGTTCAGGGGAAATCGCCACAGAAGGTTCACATTGTTCCCTGGTGGAAAGCGCGAGCGCGTGAAATGTGGCAGCTAATGATCGTGCTTCAGTATTCGGTGCAAGGGATGTGATAACGTCCAATAGAAGATGGCTACGCACATTTAATAGGCCAACTTGGCGCAGGGCGTGCACCGTCACCCCTAATTGGTTGCTCTGTAGAAGGCCTGGTGTGACCACCCGTTGCGCGAGCATCTTTAAGATTGGATGGGGCATATCGAATGTGAGTGTCGCAGAATTCTCAAGAAAGACGGTACGACACCCTCACTCAGACGAAGGTCCACCTATTTACTATGAATCTGCTTGCGCCTCTAGCAGTAGATGAATTTAGGGGAGGAAAAAAGGGTTAAGCACAATGCAGAAACTCTTTACAGAATTCAAGCATTCATACATGCGAAAAGTTCAACTGACTGCTTCGCTCATTGCAGCACTCCTTTTATGATTTGGAGTGTTGCTTATATATATATATAAATATGATTTCAAATAATAATTAAAAATGAGACCGTTCATTCCAACATCTTATATAGAAGCATGCCTAAATTAATGCCGGGTGTGATCCTATGAAGAGCCTCTAGCGTTTCTCAGAAACGGAGACGCTGGAAGAACCAGCGGTTGCAACCCGCATTGTAACGCGCCTGGAACAACTTCCTCACGAGTTTCTTCGATTGAGACTTCTTCGATGCGTCGGATACGTTGATCTTGCCGCGCAGCTCACGAGAAAGGTCAATGTTGTACCGCGTTGGCAAGAAGTGCTTGTGGTTCACAACGCGCAGAAACACGCCCACCTGCGAGCGGCGCACGATGGTACGCTTGCTCATCCCACGGATCACCTTCTTCGGGTACTTCTTGATACCAGCCAGAAGTGCGTGGCCGTACGGGCGCTCCTTGTTCTTTGTGTCCGTGTTCTGCACGATCACAGCTTTGCGGCCGGCGTAGCGACCGGAGGTCACGATGACCACTTTACCGGGCTTGAGGAACTTGACCATTACTTAAAGATGCAGAGGGGTCACTAAAAAAAAAAAGGTTTAAAAATGAAATATTAGATGGAGAAATTCAACACGAAGTTGTATATCATTAGCATTTAGTGAATACGTATTTGACAAAAATTCAATTGCTACACTCCTAAAAAGTGCGTTTCATTAGCGTGTTTCGTTCATATAACACTACAATACCTGTGTTTCGCAAACAACAACCAAAATCAAGGTGATTAAAAACACAATCATCACCAGTATGTAATTGATATATATATATAACCTTCTCGGTGTATTTTATGACTACCTACATCTTTTGATGGCGGGAAACTATTGCACGGACAGCCTCTGAGAAGGCCGGAATCCGAATCGGTTGTCCGATCCCAGATTCATCCACAATATGAAAAGGATTCTTCATTGCATACTCGACATAGGCTGTGTGGAGCTCTTTGAAAACAGCATCACATCCCCGTGTACGTGTGTCAGAGATAAGAACAAACTTTACAAGTGAAGGAGTTTCATATATGTGAATGTTGTGCTCTTCACACTCAATCAAGGTCATACCAGCGCTGTCAACCGAGTTTGAGTTAGGTGTCAGTTCCTGTGACATACCAAAGGTAGAGAAAAGGACACTTGAAATTGTAAGCTGAAGATCTGGCCTGGCGCCCAGCTCACCAATAAGTTCAGGTTTAGTAAAACTGACCTTTGCCATGAGCTGACCAGATTGGTTAATGAGCCAAAAGAGATGAATAACCATTATAGCACAAAAAAACTGTACGCACACACTCTACGCTTATTTTTCCTTACTATTGCAAAAAAAAATCTTCTCCGTGTGTGACATGCAGTATGCACCTGTACCAAAATAAAAGAAGTGGAATGCAAGGTATCTTCTCTTGAAGCGATTATGTGGTGTTTTCTTATCCTGCATACGAGCTTTATGGTATTTGGTATATGTCGAAAGAAGAAATAGTTAGGGGGAATCGAGAAAGCATTTTTAAAGTGAACCTCAAGTCAGGTTTACAAGATATTTCATGAGTTTGTATTTATCTCCTGATCCTTATCAGATTTTATTCTGTTTATCGCAGATAGTATTCGAATTAAAAACTTATTGGTGTTGGCATTTACTCGATTAAGCTTGTATTAGTGAAAAATACCCAAAACATGCAGTTCCTCCTTAATAATTAAACAACAGCAACATAACCGGTTTAACCATCCTAACATGTGATAGTGAGAAGGAATGTAGTAACAATTGACACCAGGGGCAAGAATGCGTACTGAGTTCATCCCTTTTGCAGTAATTTTATCCTTACGGTGTGACTGAATTTGATGTCGGTTATTATATCCATCAAAAACTAGCATCCAGACAAGGAAAATCATTGCAAAGACCACACTTTGAAATGAAATACTAGTTTGCTTCGCGATATTTGGATTAGTCTATACGCGGCCTATATCAGCATGAGACTGCCTTCTGTGGTAATGCATCGTCTGTAGAATCCCCGAAGAAACCATAATTGGGGAATCGTTGATACATACCTACTATGGCGGCCTTACGAAGCAGGCCCTTAGCCTCCATCAAGGCCTCTCGCTCAGCCTCTGATGACAGTAATGCCCGTGCACGATCATAACTCGCCCAATCGTATGGCTCCTGTGGATCCGGCGCATCTTCAAACCTATCCCCATCGATCCCCTGAGGAGATGGTTCCGCAGCAAACATGATATATAGCGTAATACACCGAAGAAGTTCACTTTTTTGCTCATAGTATATCACTGGTGGAATCCAGGACGGTACATAAAAGTTATCACAGCTTACATCACAACCCTCACACACTGCACGTATTGCAGACTCGGTTGCAGTTTCCGATGATGTCGCGGGTGTATATGGGAAGAACATCCTGTCAGGTTGATTCGTCTCAGAAAGGTCACGAATCAGTGCGCATTTGCGTCCACGTATCAGAATGCCACCATAATTATACGCGATATTGGATATATTGTAGGGTGGCAGACTGTCTACTGAGTCACCAACGGTGATTGAACTCTGTATTTCCTTTGCTGTTAACGCTCGCAGCGTGCGCGGATGCAGATAAGTCCGACCAATTTTATCACGTATCAATGACGCTGTCAATTCTACTGCTACACCCTTTTCTCCTATAAATTTCACACGCTTCAAAAGATCCGGTGCCGTTTCTAGCATACAAGACTCAAGCCCATTTACTACCACTTGGCCCTCAATTGTGCCCACAATCCCACGTGCAAGGTCCATGATGCGACCCTCCACAAGCAGACCAACTGATCTCGTCAAGTGCTGCAATCCAGAAAGGCCGAAAAAGGGTGATTCTCCTTTCTCAGACTCATCTTCACATTCGCTCTTCGCATCGTTTTCCGTCACCTCAACAGTGGCAACCGCGATATCAGCGCCGTGCCCACAGCCACAACTGACTGCAGAGTGCTTGTCTATTTTATCGTAGCTGTTTGCATCCAAATCACACAGTTGCACCACCTGCTCCACACTTTTTGTCTGTGAGCTTAGTACAAAGTCAATTCTGTACACACGCGGTGTCGAGAAACGCGTTGCGAGATCAACCTCTGTCCCGTCTGCTACTACCCCTGCATGGCGTGCTACCGCAGCAAACAGCGAAGGCTCCAGGTCGGTGATGACAGACCACATCGAAAACAACGGTCCCTCTACTTGCACACTCGACAGCCACTGCGTCCAGTCGTAGGCAGTCGCTGCATCACCCACCAGCACCAACAACTCCGGGAGCGGGTATACATCCGGCTTTGAGTCTCGCATACGCAGCACCTCTCGCACAAGACTCTTACACCCCTCCAGTGGTGACGGTAAAACGAGTACAGCCCGTCCTATGAGCCTGTCACGGTGGCCAAGCTTCTTCTCGCCCACCAATATGTATTTCAACGCCAACAATGCGGACACACCAGCGGCTACCAGCGTACTATTGTGAGGATTGAGCTTCGTGATTACGTTGCTCAGACGCTTGAGGAGTGGCCCGACTGCAGCGCCGTTGATCATCTCCTCCTGCTCATATTGTGGACCATCAAGTGTGGAAGTATCCGCCAAATACACAGCGTGTGTTGTGTTCGGCGCCGCATCAAAGACCAATGTGCTGAACCCCTCCCACTGCTTACACGGATGCTGCTGAGCTGTTTTTGACTTCTTCGTCTTGAGGATAAATATGGGAGCCTCTGGTGAAAAACACACCTGGTATCCGGCCCGGGAGTTGGAAAAGGCAAAGAGGCGAACACTTTGGTCTTGCTCGGTGCCAAGAACATTTTCTTGGTGATACTTCCTGTCGTTACGACTCATGACTAGTAATGAATTATTATGTTCTGCTTCGCTCGGTAGTGATAAAAGAAACCCTTATAGAGCGAACCCAGCTCAGACTCAGGAGACTTTGAGTATGTTTTAGCTTAAAATGTAAATTTATACCACCTCGGTTTCCTTAAAAGGAGAGTTACTAAGAGTAATAAAATTATCGCATAAAAAGTCAATTGAAATTTATAAATAAATATGAAGCAATTGCGTGGCGTATATCCATTCAATCCGATGCAACTCAGAATAAATAATTGAAAAGTACTTGTTTCCCTCCTAAAGTTTTAAGGATCTCAAAATTTAAAAGCTAAGGACATGGCTGAGTTGGAGAATGATGATAATAGCAGTGATGGTCATTCAAATATATATCATTTCAATGCCAACACCTCATATTCAATGACAATACAAATCGTGACGAGTATCCTTGCACAGACTAAAAAAGGCATCCCAGCCCCCCTCGAGTACTACTACCTTCGGGACTGTAAGCCCCAATTCTTTCTGCGCAAAGGCAAACCGGTTAGCCCCTCGTGGACCACGTATTTGTGACATCGCGCAGTGGAACACAACAACTTCTATTCTTTCCTCCCATAGTTTTTTAGCCAAACACTTATACATGTCTGTGGTGTAACTTATGGAAGGTGCGTGGATAGAACCTACTATGGTGCCTTCAGAAATGTCCGAATCACGACAATCAATAATGGCAAGCTTCGCTTTCTGTTCCGGATCATCCATCAACTCCACCAATTCGTTCGCTCTAATATAATAATAGCTTGCCATAGTCTTCAAAACTTCCTGCTACTCAATATCTGTTACAGAAAATGACACTAAAAATGTTTTTGAGGACGTCAAAAGGGAAAACAGTATACGCGTGATAACGAATTTCGACTTATCTATTTCACATCCGGTTCGCAGAATTTGTTGATGGTGCTCCCTCGATCCCACTGGTATATCGAGAAATCGCATATAAACGAATTTAAAAATGTAAGCATATGAAAGTAGAATTCCTACTAGCGTAAAAATAAAGAAAACTCAATGTGATTTTTCACCCCCATAGAAAATGTATAAAAAAAAACTGCCTCGTTTTACTACTTGATTTATAAGGTCATACCCACACGTGCTTCTCTCTCCCATATTTTACTGGCAGAAGTATTCAAAATCAAAATACTTTAACATACCCTCCTGTAATCGACCATGATAATAAAAAAACGAGAACCTTTCTTTTAATCATTCCAGCTGATTGTTATACGGATGTGGTATGTTGCATCTATTTATATATGATTCAAGAGAAGAGGCACAAGCACGGCTTGCGTATGTAGCATTTGCTGGTGGGGATCTCTAACATTTAAATACCGCTGCACCGTTTCTACGACAGTCGCCTGCTGATCTCCCATATTAATCATGAACACGGCAGCAATGTCATACAGCCTTTGTAGTGTCTCTAGAAGCTGCCATCGCAGTGGAGCTACCTCTGTGACAGTAAACCCTAAGTAAATGCTTGCCATCACCTTTGGGTACGTAAGCAGCAGCAACGACTGAACATGCTCCGCGTAGTGAGGAAAAATATATGGTTGTGGATGATAATCAGCATAATTGCCAAAGAAACGCATATGAACAGCTTCAAGCTTCTTCAAGTAAAGCATTGACACTTCTATACATTCTGCTTGGCGATTTCCGCGAGCCCTTGGCTTCCCGATGTACTTGGTGTAAGCTGGTGGCCTACTGTTGAGCATGTCAATCTCTCCTAAAGAGAACCAAGATGGTTCTTCAAAGCTGCTAGGAGAAAAGGCGTTAAAATCTGTGGTGGTCGAGGTAGAGTCACAATCGCGGCTCGAGCCAAGATTTGTGACACCTTCGTTGACTCGGGGAAAGGTGGTAGTGTTTGCAAATCTGGGTATCGGGACTTCAAGAATATTCGAATCGACCTTTAGCTCCTGCAACTTGACAACTACATTTTTCTCATGTTCACCCACGGCAATGTCAGATGTATTTATAGTAGCCTTTTGCTCTTGCTTCCACTGGCCTTGCCAAGGTCCTGCCCCATCATCAGTACAAATGAAACGTTGCGTAATATCTTCGTCATGTCTGATATTTATCGTGCTGATGGTATCTTTGGATACACCATCTACATTTGTAGATGAGGTACCCTCATGAAATTGACGTGGCTGAATCGACTTTCCGCCTCTATATTGGCACAGTAGTTTGTCCGTGAGAAGACAAGAAAAGTTTTGATCCTGCTCGAGCTGTCGTTCGACTTCTTGTGGAGTCCGATCGTACATATCGAGATCCCATTTTTTCTGCTTTATGCGCTCATAGATCTTTCGTATATTTTCAACATCGGGTGGGAAGTCTAAGAACTCCGCACTCGCCGAGATAAACTGTTCCAGGCTAATAGAGGTGTTCTTGGCATTTGAATTGTGAAGATTAGTGTGTAGAAACAATAATGCACCGGCCATTGTATCAGCATCCTTTGGTGTAATCACACGTGGATTTTGCTTGGCGTAGGCTTCACCGAAAATAGTCTGGATTGTCTGCCACACCTGCGCCTCAAACATAGGCGCATCCCACGACACAAACTTGCATAGGGTATCACGGAAGGCGATATCAATAGGCTTCCCTTTGTAATTAAATAAGCTGAAGTAGTCCCTTAATAGAACTAGATTAGTATGCTCACCCTTTTTATTCGCACGCTCTATAATTTTGCTGAGTGCATCACGTGTAATACCGGGGTACTCGTACAAAAAACGCGCGAAATCTGTGTAACTGGAATTCCCTCCGACCACTGTCTCTCCCTTCTGCTCTGCCTCACTCGGTATCCGTACTGTGAGGCATTTACATGACTCCAAGAAGCTCTTGGCCTCTTTCCATTTCCCTATGTTAACCATATCTGCTGCCTTTTGAAGGATACGCTTATTATTGAGCTGATAGTGAAGGTGTTTCCAGTGATACTGTACACAACTCTCCCTAGGCAGCATAGCCTCATTCATGATTGACACATTTGTCTGCAAAGTGTCTCCAAGATGCGAAAATTCTATATTAAAATCAGCATTTGCATTGGTGACAGGCGTCAAATAGACATGTGAATTTGAAAAATTTATGGTATTGCTACTGGCCTTGCGTGTAAACAGCACGTCGGTGGTAGTTGATAGTACACAGGATTCATCTAGCGCGTCCATTTTTTCATAAACAGACAGATGTGCCTCTTGTAAAGCCAAGTCTGGTGTCCGATCGATTCCAGTGTGACATGCATTATTTGCTCCGAACAAACTGAGTGCGGGAGCCTCGGGATCGTCGGCAATCCAGTGGTACAAAGAGTTGGTAAGAATATACATGATTGTGGAACACTCAGTTTGTAGAAGCTGCTTCTCCTCCTGACGAAGCTGCGGACCTTCTCGATCTCTTGAGGCATAATCAAGGTAGGCAAGCTCTACAACAAAGTCAACAAGCACCTCAACCATACCACCGCTGTAGCAATCCGCACCGATAGCAGGATTGCAGTCGTAGTTAATAAAAAATGAAATGAGCAAATGTGGCAAAGAAAGGAGCTCACGGATCATAGAAAGTACTGCGAATTTTTGCCTGAAATCGCAATACTTCGACTTGACCTGCGGCAGGAGAAAGACTACCAGCATTGCATGCAACTCACGTCCAAGGTGATAGTGACATTTAATTAGCAACAGCTTGAGAACGTGGATAGCGGAATTAAAGAGAAAAAATGGAGTGGTAATGGACAGATTGCATACCAAACAACCGATGACCTCAAAACCACACGCAGACAGAATCAGAGACATCCATAATGAGCAAGGGTGTTCCTCCTCGCAATTGGCAACGGGGAGTTCAACGAAAATCAGTTGCAGCAGGCCAAAGGTGAGCTGTCTGAGATGCAGACTTGCACGACCCTCGTTAGGCGACCCAATGTAGGTCCGGGAAGCCATGTTGCAGACAACGCGGAGAAGAAGCAGGAGGTCCTTCAAGGCCGTGGGGAGGCCGTTATTAGGTTGGGGACGCAGGACCCGCACACCGCGCCTAAGAGCCAACTCTTGCAGACTAACAGGGAACCGATGGCGCGGATCAAAGGAAACTGGGGTGGTGGAGGGGCCGCTGTGGGCGACCTGACGAAACTTGTCGGACACCGCAAAAGCGCCCCATACTTCTCCGCTGATAGGCACAGAAGTGTCAACCACGTCGATCCGCGTGTACGGGGCGTCGGGTGGAACGTGAGTGGTGTAGTTACCCAAAGGGGTCGTTGTAGCAAACCTATACGATGGCGTTTCAGGAATACCATCACGAGAACGAACTATGGACAGTGAACCCTTCACAAACCTACGTGTCACACACAAGACACACTGTCTTAGGACTTTACGACAGCATTCACGAAGGGACTCCTGACACGTCCACGCTGCGACTGTGAATACCGAACGAAGGGTCCGTGCTATAGATCGACCTTTAAGAAAATATTGACCCTTGCCATTCAGCAACGCCTGGAGTTGAGAAAGTATCAATGACTGGACACTCGACTCATAGGTAGTGCCTAGGAACTCAGTGAGCACTTCAAAAACACCCTCACCAACGCTGCATGAAACACTAGTTGATGAAGCCGAAATTTCATTTCCCCTGGCTTCCGGTGTGTTGGTGTAAGGATGTATGAAGATTTTTGTCAGGATGTTAAGGTTGGTTTCTTGACATAGCAACATACTGTTCAGGGCGATCAGCGCCTTTTCTGAAAGCTTCTTTTTTTTTAAGTAAAATGAGCTTAACACAGTGCTCCACAATGCATCGCTTTGAAGGAAAGATATGCAGTTGCTGTCGTTGCTAAACAAATCCTCTCGTTCCTTTTGTGTATTGCTCCCGATGTCAGCTCCCTGTATTCTATTTGTGTTCGCAGCAAAGCTTACTGAAGCGGGTTTAAGTATCTGCTTGACCAAAGGTGGTGAAGTCCCAGATGAAGAACCATGAAGAACCTTATTTGCGCGCTGTAGCTGCATATAGAACTCGACATTTATCGTACCTGAAGAGCAAGCTACTATGGAGTAAATTTTTTTAAACAAACAGGAGCAGGCTTCAATCGCATCCTGACTGTGATCTCTTAGCATGATAACTAGTGCTGGATACCTGATAGCAATAAAAGCATGTTAAAAAATATAAGAATTGAAAATATTTACTAAATAAATTTTTCAGACACTTGAATGCGATTTTTGTTGCTATGTATGATGCAAGTACTCCTGTTGTTGGTTTACCCCCTGAAATTTTTGTACTATCCTGCTAAAAAGGGAAAGTGGTGAATGAAAATTTTCCGTTTCATATATATAATGTATTTCTTCTTACACTAAAAGCTATGCAGTACTGATAAATTTCTGTATTTTCTTAGAAAGTGCATTCATTTTTTAGAAATCTACGACGCCTAACCATGCATATAAGCAACAAAGAACTCCATTTATATACTTTATCGGTCTGAAACACATATATCTAGTCAACCTTTATGAGACAAATGTGTGAGAAAAATCAAAGTCACTTTCTCTCCTGAATCTCTTGAACCCTAGAGGCTTAGTCTCTGCATCCTTCAATCTGGCCTCAAAGCTAATTTTACCGAAGAAAGTTGGACAAACAACAGCAATTCGGATCCAATTAACGGCTTTGGRTCTTCAGATTAAGAATGATAAAAGTTACTTCAGCATATTTGGGACTAAATTCTTTCAAAAGATATCTAACATAGGCAAACGCTTCGTGGTACTATCATCATTAAATAAGTCAGTAGTCGAATTCTTCGCTCCTGAAAGAACGCTTTCAATCATGACAACGAAGCCTACGGAATGTTCCTCAATGAAATCATGCACCTAGCGGCCTTTTCAATCAACTCTAGTAAGACGTACTAAGAAAATGGAAGACGTTGCTGTTTCCTTCTCATTTATTTCTACGTCTGAGAAAGCGTACGCATACAGATATTGCAGGGAATGTGTGCTGCCGTCCCGAGGCAAAAAAAATGGTATTTCAGAAGGGAAAAGAATAGTATAAAATCATACGTAGTCAAAAATAGAACGTAAACCTCAAAAAAAAATGTAAATGAAAAATGAGTACAAAAATCAGAAAAAAGATGAAATACGCACAAGAAAATGAAGCAAGGAAACATAAAAAAAAATGTATGTAAAATTAGATTTTGCTTTACAAATAGATACACATGTAAGTGACTGCAGATGTACACGTACACACAGTATGATTCTCATATTCAATTATATGGAATCCTTGATAATATTTTTTAAAATGCCGATACAAATAAACGGACTTTACAGGCTTCATTCACTGCAAAAAAGGCATCTTCTTTATGTCATCCTCCAACAAAAAAATTCGACACTATTAGTCCCCTTTTGATTCTATCACTTTTCGCTACGACAGCAAACAAACAAACAGAAAAACAAATTCCGAAATAGAGAACGTAACAGAGGGTATAAAAAAGGTTGTCAAAAAGGAATTGACTCAAATAAAAAGCAGCAAGTAAAAAATTAATTTTTCATATACAATAATAAGTAAAAAAATATTAAATTAATTGGCAGATATCTAAAAAGGCTCAAATTCAAGAATTTACTAATATGCAAAAAGAATGATACAATAAAAGCGACAAGAGATAGAAAGCTTTAGCACAAATGTCATCATGACTGTGAATCCTTAAATTCCAGTTTATCGGCTAAGAATAATAAGAGAAAGATAAAATCAAAGATATTTTCATTAGTGCATATACTCTTTTGATGTTTTCTACAATTCGTATTTTAATTTAAAAGATTTTCCTCCCACTCGAACCACCCTTTCTGTGGTACTGCTTCGTCGGATCTCGATTGGTATTATACATCTTTTCGATCGAATATGAAAGCAATGTAACAAAAATGGAGTAAGATTTAACACAACAAGAATGACGAATTAAGTTTCTTCTTTGAGAATTATATTAAATTTTCTTCTGTATAATGAAAGGATTCAAAATTAGAATTAGCAAAAGTTAATTATATTCATTTGGTAACTCATTTTAGTTCTTAATTCCCATATTTACGATAATGATATCAGATATCGAGAAGGAAAGAAGGAAAGAAGCTCTAGGATCGTGCAACTTGCTATGTGCATAGGTAATAAAAAGAGAAAAGGGAGGACAGGGAGTCGAGCAAAGAACCACAGAGAAGTACAGCCAGTCACATATATCATACCACCCCATTAAGCCATGGTAAGCAGTGAGTAATTGGACCGTTTGTACAAAACTCATGAGAGGAACTTTAAAAAAGCTGTCAAAAAAAGTATCATTACTCCCTCAACGGTTTCGCATAAATAATGGGTAAACGTAACGAAAATCAACTTAATAAAAAATAGTTCCCCGGGCTTATTCCTACCAATTATTGATGTCAAAAATATTAACAACACATGTATAACACGATAGTTCATATTTATTACACCAACTATTTTCAGTTCCACTATTTGATTTATTATACATCCTAGCGATTTTCAGAATTCATATTCACAAAGTGAGAGCACAGATAAGATTTTCCACTAAAGCATCTAAAAGTAGATTCCAATGGGAGGGGAAGGGATAAAAAACGCCCAAGCGCTATTCAAATGAAAGAGTGCGTCGATATATTCCCATATGGATAGAAAACTTAGTCTAGAGCTATTTTGAGTTCGATACTACCCTATTTTCCCACGCCAAAAGCTCTCAGTTATCAGAACTAATCTTAAATTCTACTTCCCTTATCAGGTATGCAGATTACCTTAAGAAGCTTCAACTTTGTGAAAGTAGTACATTGAATAATGAAAATATATTCACATGACAAAGCAACATCTAGGCTGGTTTGTTTTAGCTTCAAGTGGGTGATCCTGACGCTTGCTTGAGTCTTTGTTGCAAGCACCAACATCCTCTCTCATATCACTCACTAAAATAGGTGCATCCCCCATATGAAGAGATTGCGATGTTTGACATGAATGCGTGGAATTGTTATGTATGTCACCAACACCCGAGTTAAGAGATAGAGATAATGACGATACACCGCGATGCGCACAAGAAGAATTTTCAAAGATATGTTTTTCTAAAGGCTTCAAACTCGATACTTGTGGCGGCAACACCGAGGATTGGTAAGGAGATGGAGTCCGAATATAATGGACATGCGTATCATTCTGTGCAATTAATGTGCCATTACTGCTGGTGTGTGACAAAATTGTCGTACGCTTATCAACTAATGCTGCTTGAGCCGAGCTTGAGCTAGATAACTTTCGGTCTCCAACCAAAGTTGGCCCTGTCACAGCCTTTTTCCAGCGGAACGGATGATGTTTCGGGGCCGATCGTGATGGAATCTCGGCTGCTTTTATGATAGTGCGCCCTATGGGCCTTTTTCTCTCTAATGAATCCTTATCATCCTTCAAGGGAACGGAGTGGTGGAGAAGACGGCTTGCGCTTTCCTTTGTGTTCTTGTTCACGGGCTCACTATTTGTGTGTTTTTCCTGGGTTTGGCTGGAATCCCAACAAACTTCTGGTACTTCAATCTTGCGTCCTCGCTTAGGGCTTTGAATTTTGGAAGGCAACGCCAACGAACCTGTTTGGGGGGATAAAAATAATATTTGATCAGATCCTTTGTCCACGCATACATCGTCTTCCACATTATGAACTTGATCCAGAGATCCGTAGAGAACGTTGGAAATAGTTTCCTCTTGTTCACAGCCACATTCAATCTGCTCAGTCCTCAACTCTGTGGCGTTTGTCCCAGTAAATCCTGCACACACATTCGAGGACTTATCCATATGACCTCTAGAGTGAGTAGCGTCGCTGATGATCAAATTAGGTGATAATGGATCATCTTTGACAGCTGCTGCAGCAGAAGGTTGGCTTGTACGCTGAGAACAGGAACTATTAAGTGAAGTCAGTTGAGAACGCTTCAATGGTGAGCTATCCAAGACAGCCGACCCAGACACAACAACGGGGGTTGATCTCACAGAATTTAATAGTTGCTTTGAAGAAACGGATTTATCCCTTTTAATCGTAGAAAAAGAGGGAAACGTGCGTATCGACGGTAATTTTTTGCTACTTTTGCTTTTTTGGTACTGTGGCTGCCGCGGTTCGCGCTGATAAAGAGGGTCTGATGGCGCTGTAGCCAACGCAGCGGTCTCCCCTGTCTTTCTGCATTGAAGCGCATCCACCGTTAGCAGATCACAGCTTTTGCTCCCCACCATGGAGGTCGATCCAAACCCATTCGAAGTTTTGTCTCTGGATGCCCCTTTTCCTTTGTGAAACAGAGCTGTGGTGCCGCTAGAGTGAAGAGTTGCATCACCTATAACATCGTTGACATAGGTATTTTGAGTATTCACAGGCGAAGAGTATAATGAGGTGTTGTTTTGGAACGTATGAATAGCTATCGGGGTTTCTGCACCAATCGGCAAGGTCGACGTCGGAGCGCTTTCCACAAAGGAATTCGTATCAAGACAGCCTGAGGACTCGCTCGCAATGGAGGGAACCGGGATCTTGAACCCCCTCTTTTCAGTACTAGTAAAGTATAAATTTTCTTTCAATGTGTTACCCTTCTGAGATTTGGCAACATTCAAAGGAGAGTGGTTACCAGCCTGTAGTGTTAGGTTTTTCCTGAACGTAAAAGATGATCCCCGCTGCTTCTCGTTATATCGAGCACGGCGCAGAAAGCCTTTGGCATTGCGCTGAGCCGTAGTAGTTTTAGGCGTGGCTAGAGCAGCCTCCGCATCCATCTTTTGCTGATGAGTTCCATCTACCCTCGCTGAGTGCATGGAGGTCAATGAATTGTGAGGAAAGTAACTGGGATGGTGAACCCGCCAGAGAGATCCGCTGCTGAAGTTAATTATGGTATTCAGTTCAACCGAATTACTCATAGGAGTGGAGTTGATAGAAATCTGAGAACTTAGCGGTGTCATTGCCGCGTTGAGGGTCGGTGATCCCATCACGGTGCTCACACTGGCACGGGAAAGTGACATTAGCCTTTGTCTATGCATACGGGATTGTTTCATTAAATCGCGTGTCATGCGCCCTGCATCTCGGGCAGCCGTCAATGACCTCCAGAACTCACCCTCCCAGTACGATTCCTCAACATCAGGCTTGAGATTCATCAATTCCGTCGCGATACTATCCAGCTCCACAGGATCGGGTGGGCACAGTTTACCAATTTTATCCGCCTCGCTAACCTCAGATACATCAACGAAGTTAAAAGCATAGGGACCGGTCTCTACAGCAAGAGTGATTGTAGGCACCTGTCTGTATGTATCGAGTACCCGCTGGCACGTGCTTGAAGAAACATTAGACAACTGCATCGCTGTTGGTGGCTTATAAATGACATGTTCAGCTGAGAGTGAAAGATGCTTCAGATAAGGGACCACATCTTTTAGGTCCAATTCATTCGTCAATCCTGTGGAAGATGTTGTTGGGAAGCCAGGGTTGGTGCTAGTCGGGGCTTTCGGGGTGTTCGATGCACTTGCAAATACTGTTGGATAATACGCAGTAGCAAGCACTGTTGGATCTCTGGAATCGGGGATACATTCTTTCATTTATCACACCGGATTTCTCCGCTCCGTCTATTCTGTTATTATTTACCTCTCCTCTCCTCAACTCTTGTGTTTCAACTAGAAATTACGTGTAAGCACTAATTCAAATGACGCACTACCTTAAAATCTCTCCAATACACCGAAGGATAGAAAATGAGAGTCGGCACGTCACTTGAATGCTTATTTTAAGTTTTTGAACACTTTTTTAGTTAATTATTTATATTCTTTAGAAATAAGGTATATATATAGACGTAACTGTATACTTGTTTGTGTGCTAGACAAGTTGGTATCACTTAGATAGCTATAAAATCCATAGAATCATGAATGACAAAAATTCTTTGAAAAAATTATTAAAATTGCAAGAGCTACATCATCGAAAGGTATATATATATATATATATATATATATATATGAAG